>CM042256.1:46853869-47123869 GCA_023566225.1 Romanogobio albipinnatus
TTTAAGTACCTTTTTAAAATGTAAATTAAAGAACATGGTGTGCATTATGGGACAAAACAATGTCACTGACATATTTTAAGATTTTATTGTGGGACAAGGCTTAAAGACCCCGTCAACCTGAAGTGGATGGATGAATTGTGCACCACATGACTAAATATGTGGTTTATTTTGATTACATGACAACTTTAAGCCTTCTCTGTGAAACCGGCAGTAATGTTAAGTTGTAGCCATGAGTCATTGTAATCAATATTTTGTTTTATTGTTAATGTTTACTTCAGTGCTACAGATTCTCTCACTGTAAAAAAGAAATGCCTTACATGTTTAAGTTCAAGCATCTTGGCTTAAATTACATTAAACTGATTTTAAAAATAAGTTGAATCTTGTATAACTTAAAAAATAACGTTTAAAATGGCTTAACTTATTTTGAAGTAATGTAAAAACATATGACATTAATTGATCATATTTTGCTATTTTTATTTTCAATCTGAGAGAATCGTTATTTATTATAGTATTTATAGTTATTTACCGTGGATAGTTGTAGGTTATCATAGTTAACTTAAACTAAAACCGTTAAAAACGTTTTTGTTATTTGAAAGGAAACATTTTTCATTTTAATTCAGTTCTCATGTATTTCAATTGAATGCACTAAAATAAAAAAATAAAATATAAAAGTGAATAAAAAAATTACAAAAACTGTATAGATATCCAAAAAAATGAATAAAAATGACAAATTTCAACTAAAATTCATATAATTCAAAATATCAATAAAAACTATCATTAACCTTGCATTAACCTTTCAATGAAAAGTAGCTAAAGTCTGCTCAAAGTCGCTAAATGTTGCTAGATGACATCATTCGCCAATTTGCATATTTGTGATGTACTTTCAATCTGCCTAATGTCGGCACTTTACATCTGTTTTCTCTCCTAATTCTTGCTCACATACTGCATTTTAATATAATACATATCCAAATTGTCTAATAAAGCTGTTCTCATGTACATATTTTCTATCAGACAATGGAACGAGTATGATTTAGTGACTGACTACATGTTAACCAGCAGTCCAAATAGTTACTAGATTTGACTAAGTTGCTAAATTGGCAAACACCGACTAATAGTTTTTCAGAATTATATAAAAAAAATACTGGTTGTATCTAACTTAAACCTTTGGCATTTATCAACCTTCGACATCTGCTTCAGCCAATCAGAAGTCGCTCCTCTGCTGAGGTCATGACTGAATCTTTAAGAGTTTCCTATTGTTGAGAGGGACTTTGAAAAGGTCAGGGCCAGTAAATGAGGGTTTAACTAAACATCTATTCGAGTAACCCGGGACAGCATTCCTGCTCAAACAGGGAAATGTAATTGGCATTGTTGCAGCAAGCTGTTTAGTTGTCGTGCTGTCGGGTGGAAGTGCTAGTTTGTCTTTATTAGAGGACCACGTCTTGCCTGTTTTTAAATAAGAAAGAAAGTGTCAGTTCAGCCAGTGTGGATATGACAGATGTGAGGGTTGAACCCAAACAAATAATTCTAACCGCTCTTAGGGCAAGAGTAAGATGTTAAATATATATAAATAAGCTAGATGTCAGGAAAACGATCATAAAATACTGAAATATTCTACAATATTGCTATGTACAATATTGCTATATTGCTAATAATGGTTCCAAGAGGGTGTTTTCGAAGAACTTTTCAGTGAACAGTTCTTAAAATAACCATTTTTTCTCATAGTGTAATTTACATTTTAATAATCAAAGAATTCTGTGGATGTTAAAGGTTCTTCATGGAACCATCAATGGCGATAAAGAAGTGAACCTTTGCAGCACATAGTGGTCAAGCAAAGAACCCATTCCCATTTTTTGGTTCTTGAGTTGAACTCTGGCTTGTGGAGATTAAAGTTCTTCATGTTTATTCATGTTTTTCTTCATATCAGTGTTTTGGTTTCTGGATTCTTTAAAGCAGTACAAGACGGTTTTCCAAAGAAGATTCTTTGTGGAACTGAATGTTTTCCTGCGGCATCAGACTATAAAACATTTTGAATTCAAGATTTAAGACCTGAAACCAATTCTACCCATGTATGTGAATCCAAATATTTCTAGCTACTCAAAATAGGATTTCTCTGGTTTAGAGAAGAACAGTACTGCCAGTTATAAAGTTAGTTGAGGTCAACTACAGCTAAATGGAAAGCTATAGATCTATAGGGTTCTTTGAGATCTTACGTACTTTGTTTCCCCCCAAAATTTAAAATGGTCTGCATTCTGTATGATGGTTTAAATAAATGTTATAATAATCAAAAGATCATTATTAATCAATTGAATGAATAAAACTTTAATGATTTAAAGTCGATCTTTTCATCTGTATTGTGACGCACATCCCAGTGTAATAATGGATGATCAAAATGTAGGGCGGGGAATTGGTTTTATGCATCATTTGTTGATTGGATTATGAGCGTTGCACTCAAAAGGGAAGGCAGTACTTTTCGTAATTGCCATGATTAATAACTTGATGGTTAACGAGCTCATGGATCTCTGACTGTACTTCATCTACATACTCATGTAAAGTGTGGTCGTGATGATGATGCCCACACACATGACGGACAGTGTAAAAAATCCTGCCTCATGCTATGTTATGGCCAAAATTATCATGCATACTAATTTCTGCTCGGATCTATTCATCCCATCATAAATAAATTCTAGCTGGTGATATTTGCTCTTATTTATTAGGTTTAGTCATTTGGATAAACCCCTAACACTACATATTAATCTTCAGTACATATACAGTTTACCGACCAGAATGTCATAGATAATTTGTGGTGACACTTTTGGACCAGTAAGAAACCACACAGAACACCCTAGCAACCTTGTATCCACCTAGCAACCATCTAACAATGTTCTAGCAACCACACAAACACACTAGTACCACCTAGCAACATTTTAACAACCACCCAGAACACCCCAGTGACCACCTAGCACCCTAGTATCCACCTAGCAACCTTCTCACAACGTTTTAGCAACCACCCAGAACACCCTAGTATCCACTTAGCAACCTTCTAGCAATGTTTTAGCAACCACCCAGGATACAATAGTAACCACCTTGAAACGTTACAGAAACCACCCAAAACACCCTATCCACATAGCAACCTTCTAGCAACGTTCTAGAAACCAACCAGAACACCCTATAGCAAACGAGCAACCTTCTAGTTATGTTCTATCCACCCAGAACAATCTAGTAACCACCTAGAAATGTACCAGAACACCATAGCAACATCTAGCGATCACCCAGAACACAATAGTAACCACCTGGCAACATTCTAACAACCACCCAAAACGCCCCGGTACGCAATGTTCTAGTATTGTGGCGGGATAATTTCACATTTTGCAAGCATTCATTTTCTTCAGATTTGTCTGGTTATATATATAACGAGACTCACAGTTGTGCTTTCAAAAGGCGTTCATTCATTAGAAGTGCTCTGTATTTAAATGTACACAGGAGCCGTGTGTGTGCGTGTGTCTGTGTGAGCGTGTGAATATCTCGTTGAACGTAAATGGCAGACAGGGTCTCGTGTTTTGTTTTGTGTGCAGTGGCTCATTGCATTGATTCATCACGTCACTCGTCTTTTTCATGTGCCACTCATTCTCTGTCTCTCCTTTATGAGCCCTCCCCCTCAATGAGTGTGTTTCTTATCTTGTCTCCATCTGTAGCGCCGGGTTTCATAGAGCACTCTGAGAGCTGAAAGACCCACGGACACCTGGAGGTTACAGCATGGATGTCTTTTTAGGCCTGAGAATCTCAAATGAGGGACAGCTGCATCTTTATGAGAGGCTTTAGATCACCTTAAACCTGGAGGCAGAATCTCTTGCTGTCTTTTCTACGTCGTCCAAGAGAGATCAACGTGCTGCAACTGAAGAAACGCTTGCAAATAGAAAAAGCACAACACATAGTTTGACAACACGTGCTGTAAATACTCACAACGCAACCAAATACAGAAACACGCTGCAAAAACTCACAACGCAACCAAATACAGAAACACGCTGGAAAAACTCACAACGCAACCAAATAAAGAAAAACGCTGGAAATACTCACAACGCAACCAAATACAGAAACACGCTGGAAATACTCACAGTGCAACCAAAAACAGAAACACGCTGCAAATACTCACAATGCAACCAAATACAGAAACACGCTGCAAATACTCACAATGCAACCAAATACAGAAACACGCTGGAAATACTCACAATGCAACCAAATACAGAAACATGCTGGAAATACTCACAATGCAACCAAATACAGAAACACGCAGGAAATACTCACAATGCAACCAAATACAGAAACACGCTGGAAATACTCAGTGCAACCAAATACAGAAACACACTGGAAATACTCACAATGCAACCAAATACAGAAAAACGCTGGAAATACTCACAATGCAACCAAATACAGAAACACGCTGGAAATACTCACAATGCAACCAAATACAGAAACATGCTGGAAATACTCACAATGCAACCAAATACAGAAACATGCTGGAAATACTCACAATGCAACCAAATACAGAAACATGCTGGAAATACTCACAATGCAACCAAATACAGAAACACGCTGGAAATACTCACAATGCAACCAAATACAGAAACACGCTGGAAATACTCACAACTCAACCAAATACAGAAACACGCTGGAAATACTCACAACGCAACCAAATACAGAAACACGCTGGAAATACTCACAATGCAACCAAATGCAGAAACACGCTGGAAATACTCACAATGCAACCAAATACAGAAACACGCTGGAAATACTCACAACGCAACCAAATACAGAAACACGCTGGAAATACTCACAATGCAACCAAATACAGAAACACGCTGCAAATACTCACAACGCAACCAAATTCAGAAGCACCCTGGAAATACTCACAATGCAACCAAATTCAGAAACACACTGCAAATATTCACAATGCAACCAAATACTCACAATGCAACCAAATTCAGAAACACACTGCAAATACTCACAATGCAACCAAATACAGAAACACCCTGGAAATACTCACAATGCAACTAAATTCAGAAACACACTGCAAATACTCACAATGCAACCAAATACTCACAATGCAACCAAATTCAGAAACACGCTGAAAATACTCACAATGCAACCAAATACAGAAAAACCCTGGAAATACTCACAATGCAACCAAATTCAGAAACACACTGCAAATACTCACAATGCAACCAAATACTCACAATGCAACCAAATTCAGAAACACCCTGGAAATACTCACAATGCAACCAAATTCAGAAACACACTGCAAACACTCACAATGCAACCAAATACTCACAGTGCAACCAAATTCAGAAACACACTGCAAATACTCACAATGCAACCAAATACTCACAATGCAACCAAATTCAGAAACATGCTGCAAATACTCACAATGCAACCAAATACCGAAACACGCTGGAAATACTTACAGTGCAACCAAATACAGAAACATGCTGCAAATACTCACAACACAACCAAATACAGAAACACGCTGGAAATACTCACAATGCAACCAAATACAGAAACACGCTGGAAATACTCACAACGCAACCAAATACAGAAACACGCTGGAAATATTCACAATGCAACCAAATACAGAAACACGCTGGAAATACTCACAATGCAACCAAATACAGAAACACGCTGGAAATACTCACAACGCAACCAAATACAGAAACACGCTGGAAATACTCACAACACAACCAAATACAGAAACACGCTGGAAATACTCACAACACAACCAAATACAGAAACACGCTGGAAATACTCACAATGCAACCAAATACAGAAACACGCTGGAAATACTCACAACGCAACCAAATACAGAAACACGCTGGAAATATTCACAATGCAACCAAATACAGAAACACGCTGAAAATACTCACAATGCAACCAAATACAGAAACACGCTGAAAATACTCACAACGCAACCAAATACAGAAACACGCTGGAAATACTCACAACGCAACCAAATACAGAAACACGCTGGAAATACTCACAATGCAACCAAATACAGAAACACGCTGGAAATACTCACAATGCAACCAAATACAGAAACACGCTGGAAATACTCACAGTGCAACCAAATACAGAAACACGCTGCAAAAACTCACAACGCAACCAAATACAGAAACACGCTGGAAATACTCACAATGCAACCAAATACAGAAACATGCTGGAAATACTCACAATGCAACCAAATACAGAAACATGCTGGAAATACTCACAATGCAACCAAATACAGAAACACGCTGGAAATACTCACAGTGCAACCAAATACAGAAACACGCTGGAAATACTCACAATGCAACCAAATACATAAACATGCTGGAAATACTCACAATGCAACCAAATACAGAAACACGCTGGAAATACTCACAATGCAACCAAATACAGAAACATGCTGGAAATACCCACAATGCAACCAAATACAGAAACACGCTGGAGATACTCACAACACAACCAAATACAGAAACACGCTGGAAATACTCACAACGCAACCAAATACAGAAAAACGCTGGAAATACTCACAATGCAACCAAATACAGAAACATGCTGGAAATACCCACAATGAAACCAAATACAGAAACACGCTGGAAATACTCACAATGCAACCAAATACAGAAACATGCTGGAAATACCCACAATGAAACCAAATACAGAAACACGCTGGAAATACTCACAATGCAACCAAATACAGAAACATACTGGAAATACCCACAATGCAACCAAATACAGAAACATGCTGGAAATACTCACAATGAAACCAAATACAGAAACACGCTGGAAATACTCACAATGCAACAAAATACAGAAACACGTTGGAAATACTCACAGTGCAACCAAATACAGAAACACGCTGGATATCCTCACAATGCAACCAAATACAGAAACATGCTGGAAATACTCACAACGCAACCAAATACAGAAACACGCTGGAAATACTCACAGTGCAACCAAATACAGAAACACGCTGGAAATACTCACAGTGCAACCAAATACAGAAACACGCTGGAAATACTCACAGTGCAACCAAATACAGAAACACGCTGGAAATACTCACAATGAAACCAAATACAGAAACACGCTGGAAATACTCACAATGCAACCAAATACAGAAACACGCTGGAAATACTCACAGTGCAACCAAATACAGAAACACGCTGGAAATACTCACAGTGCAACCAAATACAGAAACACGCTGGATATCCTCACAATGCAACCAAATACAGAAACACGCTGGAAATACTCACAGTGCAACCAAATACAGAAACATGCTGGAAATACTCACAATGAAACCAAATACAGAAACACGCTGGAAATACTCACAATGCAACCAAATACAGAAACATGCTGGAAATACTCACAGTGCAACCAAATACAGAAACATGCTGAAAATACTCACAATGAAACCAAATACAGAAACATGCTGGAAATACTCACAATGCAACCAAATACAGAAACATGCTGGAAATACTCACAGTGCAACCAAATACAGAAACACGCTGGAAATACTCACAGTGCAACCAAATACAGAAACATGCTGGAAATACTCACAATGAAACCAAATACAGAAACACGCTGGAAATACTCACAATGCAACCAAATACAGAAACACGCTGGAAATACTCACAGTGCAACCAAATACAGAAACACGCTGGAAATACTCACAGTGCAACCAAATACAGAAACACGCTGGAAATACTCAGTGCAACCAAATACAGAAACACACTGCAAATACTCACAATGCAGCCAAATACAGAAACACACTGCAAATACTCACAATGCAACCAAATACAGAAACACGCTGGAAATACTCACAGTGCAACCAAATACAGAAACACGCTGGAAATACTCACAATGAAACCAAATACAGAAACACGCTGGAAATACTCACAGTGCAACCAAATACAGAAACACGCTGGAAATACTCACAGTGCAACCAAATACAGAAACACGCTGGAAATACTCACAGTGCAACCAAATACAGAAACACGCTGGATATCCTCACAATGCAGCCAAATACAGAAACACACTGCAAATACTCACAATGCAACCAAATACAGAAACACGCTGGAAATACTCACAGTGCAACCAAATACAGAAACACGCTGGAAATACTCAGTGCAACCAAATACAGAAACACACTGCAAATACTCACAATGCAACCAAATACAGAAACATGCTGGAAATACCCACAATGCAACCAAATACAGAAACACGCTGGATATACTCACAACACAACCAAATACAGAAACACGCTGGAAATACTCACAACGCAACCAAATACAGAAACACGCTGGAAATACTCACAATGCAACCAAATTCAGAAACACGCTGCAAATACTCACAATGCAACCAAATACTCACAATGCAACCAAATTCAGAAACACGCTGCAAATACTCACAATGCAACCAAATACAGAAACATGCTGCAAATACTCAAAATGCAACCAAATACTCACAATGCAACCAAATACAGAAACACGCTATAAATACTCACAATGCAACCAAATTCAGAAACACCCTGGAAATACTCACAATGCAACCAAATTCAGAAATACTGCAAATACTCACAATGAAACCAAATACTCACAATGCAACCAAATTCAGAAACACACTGCAAATACTCACAATGCAACCAAATTCAGAAACACACTGCAAATACTCACAATGAAACCAAATACTCACAATGCAACCAAATTCAGAAACACACTGCAAATACTCACAATGCAACCAAATGCTCACAATGCAACCAAATTCAGAAACACACTGCAAATACTCACAATGCAACCAAATACAGAAACACGCTGCAAATACTCCCAATGCAGCCAAACACTCAAAATGCAACCAAATACTCACAATGCAACCAAATTCAGAAACACGCTGCAAATACTCACAATGCAACCAAATACTCACAATGCAACCATATACTCACAATGCAACCAAATTCAGAAACACGCTGCAAATACTCACAATGCAACCAAATACTCACAATGCAACCAAATACATAAACACGCTACAAATACTCACAATGCAACCAAATTCAGAAACACCCTGGAAATACTCACAATGCAACCAAATTCAGAAACACACTGCAAATACTCACAATGCAACCAAATACTCACAATGCAACCAAATTCAGAAACACGCAGCAAATACTCACAATGCAGCCAAATACTCACAATGCAACCAAATACTCACAATGCAACCAAATTCAGAAACACGCTGCAAATACTCACAATGCAACCAAATACTCACAATGCAACCAAATACTCACAATGCAACCAAATTCAGAAGCACGCTGCAAATACTCACAATGCAACCAAATACAGAAACATGCTGCAAATACTCACAATGCAACCAAATACTCACAATGCAACCAAATACATAAACACGCTACAAATACTCACAATGCAACCAAATTCAGAAACACACTGCAAATACTCACAATCACCAAATACTCACAATGCAACCAAATTCAGAAACACGCAGCAGATACTCACAATGCAGCCAAATACTCACAATGCAACCAAATACTCACAATGCAACCAAATTCAGAAACACGCTGCAAATACTCACAATGCAACCAAATACTCACAATGCAACCAAATTCAGAAGCACGCTGCAAATACTCACAATGCAACCAAATACAGAAACATGCTGCAAATACTCACAATGCAACCAAATACTCACATTGCAACCAAATACATAAACACGCTGCAAATACTCACAATGCAACCAAATTCAGAAACACCCTGGAAATACTCACAATGCAACCAAATTCAGAAACACTGCAAATACTCACAATGCAACCAAATGCTCACAACGCAACCAAATTCAGAAACACCCTGGAAATACTCGCAATGCAACCAAATTCAGAAACACGCTGCAAATACTCACAATGCAACCAAATACTCACAACGCAACACGCTGCAATTACTTACAAATGCAATCAAATTCAGAAACACGCTACAAATACCCAACGCACATACGATCAAGATGTTAAAATAAACAAAAACCTTTCCGGTCATGTACAACACCACTGACGAGTGGACATTGAACAATAAGCATGTCCAAGCCAGGTTCATCACTTGTTGGGGTCTCCTTGAAACATTTCCATTGAGCTTTGTTTTTGCTGCATTGCGTTGTGAGTATTTGCAGTACATGTGTTGACAAATGAATGAAGATGTTTTCTTAGTTTGCTGGTGTCGTTTCAATTTTCATGTGTAAATAGATAAATTACTGTTCAAAAGTTGCGGTAAGATTTTTATAAATGTTTTTGAAAGTCTCTTATGCTCAAAAATGCATTTATTTTTAATGCATTTATTTGATCAAAAATGCAGTAAAAAGAACAGCATTTATTTGAAGTAGAAATATTTGGTAACATTTGATGAATTCAATGCATCCTTTCTTTAAAAAAAAAACTTAAAATTGTAGTACAAATATCATATCACTTCTGTTTACGATTAGGGTGACTATTACTATTTTCCCTGTTCACTATTTCTATTTAGTGCAAACGCTATAGATATGTATGCTGCCTAAATATAGTACATATGTTTTCTGATGCTATACACTCGATTCTATATGGCAAAAAAAAAAGGTTCTATATGGCACCAAAAATTGTTCTTGGCTAGTAATCATAGGGGAACCTTTTTTAGTGCTATATAACACCAATTTTGGAGCTTCAGTGGTTCTTCAGAGGTGCTATATAGCACCTTAGTCAAAGAACCGGTGAAGAACCACTGAAGAACCGCTGAAGAACCACTGAAGAACCAAAATTGGTGTTATATAGCACTAAAAAAGGTTCCCCTATGATTACGAGCCAAGAACCATTTTTGGTGCCATATAGAACCTTTTTTTTTAGAGTGTATGATAATTTTCTTTGTGGCAGACTTCATTTAAATCATTATATAAAGAAGTTTAAAATATGCATATGTGTAATATATTTTTAATATATTTTAGATTTACTTAAACATTAAAGATATAGGCCATCATTTTACTATTTGTAGAAAATTGTATACAACTTAAATAAATGAATATGGAGGGCAAAGAATGAAAGCAAATATTTAAAGTCTAGCAAAATGTCCGTTGATCCAATGAAAACATCTTTTATAAGATCCAATGAAGCTTCTAAACCACCGTTTCAGTCAGTTAACCTCAACGATTAAAATAAGAACAACAATAATGCTGATACTAATTTGAATAATAAACAGGCTGTATACAGAGTGCTTGAATGGATATGCGTGGTTTCAGTTCAGCATAACACTACTTGAATAAAACACACAGGATTAGACTGAATGATCCTTTATGTGATGGATTTTTTATTTATTTATTTCACGCTGGTAACACAAAAGATCTTAACCCGGCAGTGAGATGTTTCCACAGAGTTCAGCTTCTGGCGCGCTGATCTCTGCCTGCTTTAAAAACACGGAAACAATGAAGGAGAGGCTCTTCAGCAAATGATGATGAATTCTATCTCATCAAAGCTGAAATCTCTCTAAAACCCACAAACACTTGTATTCCAGTGAAACGGGCCGAAACACACAGATTTCCTGTGCTGTGAATTCGAGGAGCGTGTCAAGGGTGCTTCTGGTTAGGCGCAGGGTCATTAGGGGCAAATTAATTTAGCTTCATTAAGGTGTCAATTATTCAAACATTTGGCTGACACATGCTGAGATAATGCAGATTTACGTTGGATTTGTGAAGATGTGGCCACACTTTTGATTGCATTCGATGCAGACATGATTTGTTGAGATTGAAGATGAGGCTCATGAGAATCAGTCAGAGACGCTGCAGAGAGAAGTGTCTGGAAAGTATTGTATACTCATTAACTCGGTCCACCTTCACATCGAAAGGAAACCCACACAAAAATAAAACAAAACTTTCAGCCCACAGCATAACAATGTATATGTGTGTGTATGTATGTCCTGTCCTGAATAAGATGCGAGACAAAAACAAATAGCTGAGCTGACTATATACACTCACCTAAAGGATTATTAGGAACACCTGTTCAATTTCTCATTAATGCAATTATCTAATCAACCAATCACATGGCAGTTGCTTCAATGCATTTAGGGGTGTGGTCCTGGTCAAGACAATCTCCTGAACTCCAAACTGAATGTCAGAATGGGAAAGAAAGGTGATTTAAGCAATTTTGAGCGTGGCATGGTTGTTGGTGCCAGACGGGCCGGTCTGAGTATTTCACAATCTGCTCAGTTACTGGGTTTTTCACGCACAACCATTTCTAGGGTTTACAAAGAAGGGTGTGAAAAGGGAAAAACATCCAGTTTGTGGCAGTCCTGTTGGCGAAAATGCCTTGTTGATGCTAGAGGTCAGAGGAGAATGGGCCGACTGATTCAAGCTGATAGAAGAGCAACTTTGACTGAAATAACCACTCGTTACAACCGAGGTATGCAGCAAAGCATTTGTGAAGCCACAACACGCACAACCTTGAGGCGGATGGGCTACAACAGCAGAAGACCCCACCGGGTACCACTCATCTCCTAAAAATAGGAAAAAGAGGCTACAATTTGCACGAGCTCACCAAAATTAGATCTGATGTGTCTGATGAGTCTCGATTTCTGTTGAGACATTCAGATGGTAGAGTCAGAATTTGGCATAAACAGAATGAGAACATGGATCCATCATGCCTTGTTACCACTGTGCAGGCTGGTGGTGGTGGTGTAATGGTGTGGGGGTGTGAGACTCTTGTTTGTCCTGAGCAGTTAAACTGACCAATGTTCTTCAGAAAAATCCTCCAGGTCCTGCAAATTCTTCAGTTTTCCAGCATTTTTGGATATTTGAAACCCTCTCCAGCAGTGACTGGATGATTCTGAGATCCATCTTTTCACACTGAGGACGATTGAGGGACTCAAACACAACTATTACAAAAGGTTGAAATGTTCACTGATGCTCCAGAAGGAAACATCATACATTAACTTTTTGAATTTGAAGATCAGGCTAAATTGTACTTATTTTGTCTTCTGGGAAACATGTAAGTATCTTCTGTAGCTCCTGAAGGGCTTTAAAATGAAAAAAAAATATTATCTTTAAATGGTAAATGGTAATTATGTAGCGCTTTCAACAAACCCATGGCCATCCAAAGTGCTTTACACATTGCCTCACATTCACCCATTCATACATCGACGGCGGTGTCAGCCTAGCAAGGCACCATCCAGCACGTTGGGGGTCAGGTGTCTTGCTCATAGACTCCTCGACACTTGGTCAGGTGGAACCGGGAATTGAACCACCAACCTTTCCGGTTTGTAGACAACCTACATGAACCAACTGAACCACTGCCGCCACCACAAAATAAGAATAATGTACACATCTTCATCTTGTTCGAAAGTTTTCACCCCCAGCTCTTAATGCATCGTGTTTCCTTCTGGAGCATCAGTGGAAGTAGTTCCACCCATTGTTTCTGGAAAACCATATAAGAAATTGGTCATGTGACCACATCATTTTGAAAAGCCATCCATTTTACTCATCCTCTAAAGAAGAGAGACACATGGCATGAGAGGTTAGCACATTTTAGCTTTTTCCTTTCAAAGTAAAATTTCTATGATCAAAGTTTTTTGATTGTAGTGTCTGAACAATTATAGACAAGTTTGAAAACATTTCACACATGTTTTAGTGCTTTAGCAGGCTACACAATGAGTCTATACCGTTAACATAATGTTAGCTCTTAACTGCTGGATCATGCTAGTTTTTCAAACTTGTGGGTCTGGGATGATTTGTGCCAAAGGGCCTGGGTTAAGTTGTGCCAAAGTTGAAACAAGTCTGTGGATGGAAAGCCCATCTTTACATTGAAAGAAAACGATGAAGGAGTCATCCCTAGGGGTGATGTGCTCAAGAAACTACCCATACCCCAAAAACTTGGGGGTACAGCCAGAAGAGAGCAGAAGTTTATATTCCCGTGCAGCATTGACAAGTGTAAGTAGTAAGGCCAGATCCAGACCACCTAGATCTACATACCCACATGGGATAATCTGGAGAAGTGAGGAGATGGGCATGCCTCATCAGTTTGACTCACCTGCCATTTGTTTAATTTAGCTAACAATGATTTCAGTTTTGTTAATAAAGATAAATTTTATTCCGTTTTAAGAGGCCTAAGTCACAATAGGATGTTTAGAAATGAGCCTCACTTTACATTTATGCATTTGGCAGACGCTTTTATCCAAAGCAACGTACAGTGCCTTATTACAGGGACAATCCCCCTGGAGCAACATGGAGTAAAGTGCCTTCCTCAAGGACACACTGGTGGTGACCACTGGGATCGAACCAGCAACCTTCTGCATATCAGTTCCATGGTTTAACCCACTGGATCTCACTTTATTCTTATATGTTACATAATTGACTGGCAGCTTTCAATGTATGTCAACAGGAATTTAGCCTTTTTGCTTGAAATTATTCACAATTATCATATATTGTGTATTTAAGTTTTTTGTGTTTTCCCAAAAACTACAAAATATGGCTTATTCCAACAGTTTAATAGGATAACAGTATCTAAATAAACCTTGAGTAATTTAGTATTGAATTTGTCTTGCTTTCATATAGCATTACAGTTCATAACATTAAAATGTTCTGTTTTACTTCAGAAATCACTGGCACAATTTACCCCAACATATTCTCCCCAAAGGCACAACTTACCTCTCACCAGGGGCAAGTTGTGCCACGAGACCACTTTTTCCCCCCAAAAGCTATATTTCTGAAACGATTTATTTCGGATTCAAAGTTATTGTTACATCCTGAAATATATGTACATTCTTAAGTTGAAGACATTACTGTCACTTTAAACTCACCCCACTTTCCCTACACTATAATTCAAATGTATTCTTTATATAATTTTATAATATAATTTTTATCATCATAATCATTTTGATTATTATTTTAAATGTATTTTTCTTTTACACATAATAATGTATTAAATTATAATTAATATAATAATTTGTAATAATAATATAATAATAAAATATTTTTTTTGTTATTTGGTTTTAGTTTATATATTCAGCTTTACTACTCTTTATTTCTTTTTCTTTCTTTTTTTTTGGTGGAGGTTTATTGCCTCCTAGTGGTCACAATTAACTTATCTCTTTTTAAAATGTCTACTTTTAGAAGTAATACTTTTAATTTAGAATGTAAGCCAAATGTATAAGACTGAGTTTAAACAATCCACTGTTTATTTCACCTGAACACGTATCAGTAAATTCTATTTAAAGTGGAATAGTATAAACAAAATGGATAGGGACTATTTTCTCTTTCTTTCTTTCTTTCTTTCTTTCTTTCTTTCTTTCTTTCTTTCTTTCTTTCTTTCTTTCTTTCTTTCTTTCTTTCTTTCTTTCTTTCTTTCTTTCTTTCTTTCTTTCTTTCTTTCTTTCTTTCTTTCTTTCTGTAAATGAGGCTCCACTAGTTTCTGAATGCTCATATATGCACTGAACTAAGCTGAAATGTTTTTGTCCTGATGTCGTTCTTCCTCCATATGAGATTCTTTTAGAAAGAGCTTGACCTTCAGATGCTCCTGAATCACAAAACTGATGCCAGAGCCGTTTATTCCTGACCTCTATGACCTTCTGCCCTTCACTGTTAATCAAAACCCTCCGCTTTCACACACAGTGAGGGAAAACCTTTTGTAACATATTGTCCTCTTTCAGTATGTTATTTTCAGTGACCTCTAAGTGTAACCCTGAGCAGCCAGCACTGGAAAGAGTAGTTCTCTTTAGGACGAGATTGAAGCAACTATTGACTTTTGTTGTAAGATAGACCGTCTTTTTACAAGATATAATTTCTGAAATAGCTTTCCGGGGGTTATTAGTCCAGTCGATATTGTTAGATCATTTGCATTGTAATCAAGGTGTTGAGAACGATGCTACACTAATGAAAATATGCTACACGAGGTGTTATAGAAAAATATCCCATAGAATATTTAAGATGTCACGGAGCTAGTATTATAGATATTGCTAAACAGATTACATTTACAATGTGAAAAAATTATATGATCAAATAGTTATGACAAGATATGTTAAGTTTAAGATATGTGAAGTCAATTTTCAAGTTGATTGTACTTAAAAATGTAAGGCAGCAACTGTTTTACAGTGTATAAGTGATACGTTGTCAACCAAAGGTGAAATAAATAAAGGAGAATATTGCTGTTTTTATTGTATTTTTGTACTTCTTTCAAAAACATAAAATCTTACTGACCACAAACCTTTATATATTGAATATAAACACTTTAAAATTCTTAAATAGCTAGATTTGTAAAAAGTGGCTATCATAGGCCTATATAATATATATATTATTTTGGCTGCTATTCACTCAGATGTTAACAAGGAATATTCTGTCATACATAAAATGATAAAACATTTTGTTCAAAAGATGCTTAAAGGGTTAGTTCACCCAAATTTTTTTAATTCTGTCATTAATTACCCTCCACCTTCGGAACACAAATGAAGATCTCATGCAGCACGTTTGAGCTTCAGCAGGAACCAATGAGGTTCATTCTCGTGTTACGCATCACGTTTGAGCTTCTGCAAGAACCAATGAGGTTCATTCTCGTGTTACGCATCACGTTTGAGCTTCAGCAAGAACCAATGAGGTTCATTCTCGTGTTACGCATCACGTTTGAGCTTCAGCAAGAACCAATGAGGTTCATTCTCGTGTTACGCATCACGTTTGAGCTTCCGCAAGAACCAATGAGGTTCATTCTCGTGTTACGCATCACGTTTGAGCTTCAGCAGGAACCAATGAGGTTCATTCTCGTGTTACGCATCACGTTTGAGCTTCAGCAGGAACCAATGAGGTTCATTCTCGTGTTACGCATCACATTTCAGCTTCAGCAGGAACCAATGAGGTTCATTCTCGTATTACGCATCACGTTTGAGCTTCAGCAGGAACCAATGAGGTTCATTCTCGTGTTACGCATCACGTTTGAGCTTCAGCAGGAACCAATGAGGTTCATTCTCGTGTTACGCATCACGTTTGAGCTTCAGCAGGAACCAATGAGGTTCATTCTCGTATTACGCATCACGTTTGAGCTTCAGCAGGAACCAATGAGGTTAATTCTCGTGTTACGCAGCACGTTTGAGCTTCAGCAGGAACCAATGAGGTTCATTCTCGTGTTACGCATCACGTTTGAGCTTCAGCAGGAACCAATGAGGTTCATTCTCGTGTTACGCATCACGTTTGAGCTTCAGCAGGAACCAATGAGGTTCATTCTCGTGTTACGCATCACGTTTGAGCTTCAGCAGGAACCAATGAGGTTCATTCTCGTGTTACGCATCACGTTTGAGCTTCAGCAGGAACCAATGAGGTTAATTCTCGTGTTACGCAGCACGTTTGAGCTTCAGCAGGAACCAATGAGGTTCATTCTTGTGTTACGCAGCACGTTTGAGCTTCCTCAAGAACCAATGAGGTTCATTCTCGTGTTACGCATCGCGTTTGAGCTTCAGCAGGAACCAATGAGGTTCATTCTCGTGTTACGCATCACGTTTGAGCTTCAGCAGGAACCAATGAGGTTCATTCTCGTGTTACGCATCACGTTTGAGCTTCAGCAAGAACCAATGAGGTTCATTCTCGTGTTACGCATCACGTTTGAGCTTCCGCAAGAACCAATGAGGTTAATTTTCGTGTTATGCGTCACGTTTGAGCTTCAGCGAGAACCAATGAGGTTCATTCTCGTGTTACGCATCACGTTTGAGCTTCAGCAGGAACCAATGAGGTTCATTCTCGTGTTACGCATCACGTTTGAGCTTCAGCAAGAACCAATGAGGTTCATTCTCGTGTTACACATCACGTTTGAGCTTCAGCAGGAACCAATGAGGTTCATTCTCGTGTTACGCATCACGTTTGAGCTTCAGCAAGAACCAATGAGGTTCATTCTCGTGTTATGCATCACGTTTGAGCTTCAGCAGGAACCAATGAGGTTCATTCTCGTGTTACGCATCACGTTTGAGCTTCCGCAAGAACCAATGAGGTTAATTTTCGTGTTATGCGTCACGTTTGAGCTTCCTCAAGAACCAATGAGGTTCATTCTCGTGTTATGCGTAAAGTTTGAGCTTCGGCGAGAACCAATGAGGTTCATTCTTGTGTTACGCATCATATTTGAGCTTCCTCAAGAACCAATGAGGTTCATTCTCGTGTTATGCGTCACGGTTGAGCTTCAGCGAGAACCAATGAGGTTCATTCTCGTGTTACGCAGCGTGTTTGAGCTTCCTCAAGAACCAATGAGGTTCATTCTCGTGTTATGCGTCACGTTTGAGCTTCCTCAAGAACCAATGAGGTTCATTCTCATGTTATGCGTCACGGTTGAGCTTCAGCGAGAACCAATGAGGTTCATTCTCATGTTATGCGTCACGGTTGAGCTTCAGCGAGAACCAATGAGGTTAATTCTCGTTTTACGCGGCTCGTTTGTGCTTCAGCAAGAACCAATGAGGTTCATTCTCGTGTTATGCGTCACGGTTGAGCTTCAGCGAGAACCAATGAGGTTCATTCTCGTTTTACGCGGCACGTTTGAGCTTCCTCAAGAACCAATGAGGTTCATTCTCGTGTTATGCGTCACGGTTGAGCTTCAGCAGGAACCAATGAGGTTCATTCTCGTGTTATGCAGCACGTTTGAGCTTCCTCAAGAACCAATGAGGTTCATTCTTGTGTTACGCATCACGTTTGAGCTTCAGCAGGAACCAATGAGGTTAATTCTCGTTTTACGCATCACGTTTGAGCTTCAGCAAGAACCAATGAGGTTCGTTCTCGTGTTACGCAGCACGTTTGAGCTTCCTCAAGAACCAATGAGGTTAATTTTCGTGTTATGCGTAAAGTTTGAGCTTCAGCGAGAACCAATGAGGTTCATTCTTGTGTTACGCATCACATTTGAGCTTCCTCAAGAACCAATGAGGTTCATTTTCGTGTTATGCATCACGTTTGAGCTTCAGCGAGAACCAATGAGGTTAATTCTCGTTTTACGCATCACGTTTGAGCTTCAGCAAGAACCAATGAGGTTCATTCTCGTGTTACGCATCACGTTTTAGCTTCAGCAGGAACCAATGAGGTTCATTCTCGTGTTACGCAGAACTTCTTTTTATGTTCTTAGTGTTGAAAAGTGAATAAAAGCCTAAATTCAATGTGTTCATAATATTAAGCAATCGTGTCTCTTCAGAAAATTGACTAAACCACACAATATGTATTAGTTTTATGACTACTTTATGAACTTTTTGAAGTGTCACTGATAGTTGCTTAGCTGTCAACGGATGGACAGAAATCTCTCAGATTTCATCAAAAAGATCTTAATTTGTGGTCCGAAGATGAACGAAAGTCTTAAGGGTTTTGAACAACATTAGGGGGAGGAATTAATTTGTATTTATTTTTTTACTTGACGTGCCACAAATATTTGAGACTGTTCACACTGGACACGTCAAAGTTATTATCAGGAATGTTTGTCTTTATGAATGGGTGCATGATGATGTTGTATTGAGGCATCCATTGTTGCGTGTTACAACGCAATGGCCCTGTTCGCTTTGGCGTGATCGTGCCCTGTTTAATGGATGTCTAAATACAGCGAATTTTGACTTGAACTCCTATACCCGAAGAAGCTGAATGTCCCACAGCGGCCTCTGGCTCCGCCTGCTACAGTTACTACGCCCCCAAACTCACACTATAGGTTGAGCTGGAAAGAGATTGACCGATCTGAGCGGACCGCTCTCAATGCTTTGAATAATCGTCTGGGAGAGATAAACCCATTGATATAATAGAAGTCAAACAATAAACTGGGTTAAGTGAATGTATTTAATTTTTATTTTTTTTAACTTACATACTTCACCTTAAATGTCTTAATGTGTCATTTTGTGTCCTCTTATACTTACAGCAGTTAATCTGTCCAAATGTCAACACCGGAGAGCTGTCTGTGAACGCCAGGTGGTGCTGTTGTTCAGGTTTTAATCCCACTAATTCTAAAATTCTCATTTCTAGTCTGAATCCTTCCATCAGGCTGCTAGCAAACGTCTTCATTGTCTGTCTGGATATGACCAATTTTTAGCCATTCACTTGTGAGCTTTGTCTCCATAGAGATCCGATCCAATATTTCTGAACCAGAGTGTGGTTATGAGAGTGTTGCTATTGTTTTAACGTGTTAATAGTTGCAATACCACTAGAGACACAAACAGACCGTCGAGTCTCACATGGTTTCGGCTACATAGCCTTGGTGGTTGTCACAACCTGCTTTCACAGCAAGTGTCATTCTCACCCCTTCTAAAGCATCCCAACATGCACCTGGCTCCTGTTCAAAGTGTCTGGCCATGTGCCATCCCAAATGGCTCCTTTTGTCAAACAGCAGCACTATGATCCCATGAGAAACACTGCTCCTCAGAAAAGAGAAGATCTGGATCCGATCTATTAACCGACTGATTGGTGTTCTTCTCAGCTAGAATTGAAGCTTTTATGCCAAAAAGGTTCCATATAAAGAGAAATGTCTTAAATGATTGCATATTACTTTAATGTTTAACGTTTTTAATAGTTATTATGTATGTTTACAAGCTGTTTCATTCATATAATTGTATTTAAAATATTAAAAATGTATTAAAACAAAGTTAATTAATTAAAACTAAATCTATAAAATGATCCATGTTTGGAACCTCTTGATGCTTTCATTCCCCTTAAATATCAGAGTATTATGAATTATAAAATAGATAATAATTTTTTTTACATGTAGCCTATAAAAATAGTTTTTATATAAGCCATGAAATAAGCCATGAAAAGATCAGCATATTTGTTTGGGACGTTGTATAATTATTTTTTATAAAACAATTGACATATATCGTGGAAAGGAGAATCAGATTTTAAAGTTTAAAGCATTATTGCTGTGTTGCTTGGTAATCAAACTGAAGTTAGTGAAATTAACATATTACTTGATGATTTTTTAAATCCTGATTATAATTAAAACTAAGCTTAACAAACTATTGCATATTGTATTAAATATGGGACAATTTATACCCTAATTGAACCCTTTAATTGCTGGTTGTAACGATTATATATTGAGATCTGGCCAAGTCAACACCTCAAACTCGTTGTTGTGCTCCTCAAACCATTCCTGAAGCATTTTTGCTTTGTGGCGGGATGCATTATCTGCTGAAAGAGCCACAGCCACCAGAGAATACCGTTTCCGTGAAAGCGTGTACATGGTCTGCAACAATGCTTATGTAGGTGGTACAGTACGTGTCAAAGTTAATCCACATGGATGGCAGGACCCAAGGTTTCCCAGCAGAACATTGCCCAAAGCATCACTGCCTCCGCCGGCTTGCCTTCTTCCCATAGTGCACCTGGTGCCATGTGTTCCCCAGGTAAGCGGCGCACACACACCCGGCCATCCACGTGATGTCAAAGAAAACGTGATTCAGACCAGGCCACCTTTTTCCATTGCTCCGTGGTCCAGTTCTGCTGCTCACTGTTGGTGCTTTCAGCGGTGGACAGGGGTCAGCATGGGCACCCTGACTGGTCTGCGGCTATGTAGTCCCATACGCAACACACTGTGTATTTTGACCTTTCTATCAGAACCAGCATTAACTTCTTGAGCAACTTGAGTAGCTCGTCTGTTTGATCGGACCACACGGGCCAGCCTTCGCTCCCCATGTGCATCAATGAGCCATGACCCTGTTGCCGGTTCACCGCTGTTCCTTCCTTGGAGCACTTTTGACAGAAACTGACCACTGCAGACCGGGAACAAGAGCTGCAGATGCTCTGACCCAGTCGTCTAGCCATCACAATTTGGCCCTTGTCAAACTCGCTCAAATCCTTACACTTGCCCATTTTTCCTGCTTCTAACACAGGGGTGGCGAACTCCGGTCCTGGAGGGCCACTGTCCTGCATAGTTTTGTTTCAACCCTAATCAAACACACCTGAACAAGCTAATCATGGTCTGAAGGGTTACTAGAAAGCTAAAGGCAGGTGAGTTTTATCAGGGTTGGAGCTGAACTATGCAGGGCAGTGGCCCTCCAGGACCGGAGTTCGCCACCCCTGTTCTAACACATCAACTTTGAGGACAAAATGTTCACTTGCTGCCTAATATATCCCACCCACTAACAGGTGCAGTGATGAAGAGATCATCAGTGTTATTATACTTCATAATGTTATGCCTGATCGGTGTATATGTATGCGTGTGGGTATATAGCTATACAGGCCTATACACACACACATTTGACCAATGCTTTGTGTAGTATTTATTGATTTACTTGCATTGATAGTATTTATTTGGCCTATAGCTAACTATGTTTGAGACAATATTATTGTGACAATATTAAGTAATTTTATTATTTTCCAATGCTAGGGGGCGCCATAACTGAATCTTTTTTAACAGTGTGTTGAAATTTACCATCAAAATAACTTTTATCCACAGCAACAGCACACTAGATTCTTTCACATTTTGGTCAATTCTTGTTCACTTGAACCCAATAACTATGACTATATTTAACATTAACATTACTTTTATTATTTTGCAAGTAACTTAAACTTGACAGTTTAAGAGGTGTTTGGTGTCCCGGCCCCTCTGTTGATCCTGCACCTCGTAAAGGTAGGCCTAATTTAATTGTCGTGTGGATCTCAGTCTCTGTGGGTGTGGAGGGGCACAGGCGGTCTGATGGTATCGAGCTTTGGCTGGGATCAGATCGCTGGCATCATCATCCAGCTCCTCCTGCGAACCTGCGGCGCTGCTGCATGAAGGAACCAGGTGCTGCCTATTCATTAGCCATTAGCGCTCAAAGCTCCAGCCAGACGAGCTTGCCGCTGCAAACAGGTCTTATGTCCAGATTCATTTCCTTTACTTGGTTAGATGAGTTGGTTTAGTTTAGTAATATCACAGTATAGAGTCATAGACAACATTTTAAACGCATTTTAAAGACGGAAGCAACGACTTGTATAGGCTAATGAAAGATGAGACATTTTCTTTGGAATAACGTGCAGATTTTTCAGCATCATACTATTATAGTTTATATATATATATATATATATATATATATATATATATATATATATATATATATATATATATATATATATATATATATATATATATATATATATATAATTATTATAATTTTTTATATATATATTTAAATATTTTCAGTTTTTTATTTTAATTTTAGTTCGTTTTTGTCATTGTTATTATTATTATTTTTACTTCAACTAAACGAAAATGAGAAATGGTGCCTTGGCAAATAGCCGAAATACATTTTTATATTTTATTTCAGTTAATATTTATTTTATTTTAAGTAGTGGAATTGTTAAAAAACAAAAAAAAACAAAAAACTTTTAAAGCCTCCCCTGTGGAAAAAGTAAATACATAAAAAAATCAAGTTTTAAATGTTGTTTATGTGTCTGTGGTGTTTTTAATATGCTTCAAGTATTTCTCATGAGTATATTTTGTCTTTAAAACTGCAGTAAATCAAAGGCAGCTGGTGTTTCTGATGTCACAAACTACCTTGTAACCAATCACGTCAACGTGCTGCGGGCTTTAGCATATCATTAACTTTGCATTTACAATATGCAGCATTTACCTCAGTAAGTTGACCGACTGTATTTCTGAGCTGTGTTTTGGGGGCGGAGACAAACACAATCAAACGCAACTAGGGGTGTAGCGGTACACAAAACTGACGGTTCGGTACGTACCTCGGTTTTGAAGTCCCGGTTCGGTATGGATTCGGTACAGCAGTTTTACAAAATTGCTTTTTATTAATTTTTATTCAACAGTGGTTTAATGAAAAAAATTGTGTCTGTCCTTAAATGAATTAAATTATAACTAAACGTTTCTTAAAGATAATGCTGTAAACTATATAGGGAGCCCTTACTTGCATATAGCTATTAAAGATTAACAACAGAGCCCAAACTATTAGCCTAAATTCAGTTGCTATTTATTTTTAGATATAATAATCAACACTCATAAGATTCACATAAGGCAGTTTTTGCATTAACTTCTAAATCTAATTATTTTTATTCGTTGTTGAAATATAATCATTTAGTGGCTGTAATTTTCATGACAGGTTTATTTAAACATACATTAAAACAACAGGCTAAGTAGTATATAATGTATATAATAGTAATATATATATAGGCTAATATAATGAATATAACGGCTAATATAGTGCATGTATTCAGTGAAAGAGTTGATTTCTCTAGTGAACTACAGCTGTGGACACTGAAGGACTTCTGAGTAAACGTGATTCTGCATGACATTGTTTACAAGCTGTTTTATTGTCTTTCCGCGGTTGAAACACAGATGGAGCGATTACACGACATATGATACATTTCAGTAAGTTGTAATGTATCCTCAACATACCTTAAGATTAATTAATTTATGTTTATTCTTTAGGAAGAGATGATCGCATTGATTCGCGCGCTGTCACTTTAAGTTGAACTGAAACGCGTCTATCAGTCACATCACCCCTAGTAAACACAGATGGAGCGATTACACGACATATGATACATTTCAGTAAGTTGTAATGTATCCTCAACATACCTTAAGATATATTCATTTATGTTTATTCTTTAGGAAGAGATGATCGCATTGACTCGCGCGCCGCACGCTGCCGCTTTAAGTTTAACTGATACGCGTTTCCGCGCTTACAACACGCCGACTGTTAACTGTTAAAGATTACATTCATAACCGTTCGGTACACGTGCGCACCGTACCGAAAGCCCTGTACCAAAACGGTTCAATACGAATACGTGTACCGTTACACCCCTAAACGCAGCACTTCCTTGTCGGAGAGCAACAAGACCACGCCCCCTTTTTCGCGTATTCTTGTGGGCGGAGGTTAGTCAACAAACTGTTCTACTGACGTAATTAAAGCAGGCTGTACCAGGATGTAGTCCAAGCCAGCCGTTCGCTGTAGGCTTTGAAAGGGAACTTCTGTTAAATAAAATATCTCGCTTGGCATTGAACTTTGAGCTTTATAATTTTACAGGTATTATTTATGCTCTAACAGCAACATTACACACTAACTAAAGTTTGAACAATGGGATCACGAAGAACGGGACCTTTAATGAATGTTACATTCAAGCTATTTTAAGGCACAAAGAAATGTTTTCACAGGAAAATGTTTTAAATGTAATGTTGGTGATCAAATATGAGTTTTAAGGTATACAATTATATGGGGGACTTTAATTTTAGTTTAGTTTTAATGATAATAACCCTGACCCATAAAAAAATTTGCTTAAAAGGTTTTGGCATTAATGTGAACACACAGACAAAAAAAAAGTAATGGATATGATTTGAAAAGGTTAAATGGTTCTGAAACAAATAGTTACAATGACCATAATTATGATTGCAAATGTTTCATAAAGTGGTTCTCAAACCTGTCCTGGGGACCATCACCACTGCACATTTTGTATGTCTCCCTCATCAGACACACCTAATTCAAGTCTAGCTGATGAGTTGAGGGAGTCATGGAAAATGTGGACAGGTTTGAGAACCACTGCCCTAAAGGGACATGGTGATGGTGGAAAAAAATCAGATGGGAGGAAAAATAATAAGTCAATGCTATTGCGTTCTCTCGCTAATGTTTTGTGCTCCCCCGAGGAATTTTGCGTTTGCTCGCAAAACCTTTGAGTTCTTTTTGCAAGGGAACGCAAAAGCATTGACAAATAATTTTTCCTCCCATTTTTTCCCTTCACCGTCTGTGTCCCTTAAGGGGCTCTGTAGATAACACATTTCATCTAGTGGAAACGTTTGGTACTGCGCCCAAACAAAATCTTACTGAAAGCCAGTTTTTTGATATCAACCTCAAATTTGGAATACGAGTGTAGATTTATGGCTTTGAGTTTCTCATAGATTTAGAGTAAAACATGTTTTGGAAAATATATATTTTTATATAAAAATTAAAAATAGTACTTCCGCCTACGTCTATCGTGACCTTTTTGACGTGATTGCACAATCCTTGGCACGTCGCAGAGCAGAGCAAGATGAGCAATTTAGGTTAAAAAGTATATAATTTTTTTATTTTTGGGGAAAATTACCAATGGTTTGGTTAGATAAGACCCTATTCCTCGTCTGGGATCGTGCAGAGCCTCTGAAGCCCTTCCTTTGAAACTGCATTGATTTGGACCTTCAATCTTTTGGTTGCCATTGAAGTCTTTGATGTGGAGAAAACACATGGGGGGGGGGACATGCGGAAGAAAATTTTGAAAAATAACCCCTGAAATGATGACTTTGGTGAATATTGTGGAAACTAATTGATACATTTAGATACATATATTTCATACATTGTAGCATATTATAATACAACTTATACAACTTATTAGGCCTATATATTTATAGAATAGCGAAGTAGGCCTAATCAATACAATACAAGACTGAACCACATAGATATGAAAGGCTGTCATGATCATTTTGCCAGCAATGAACCATGGATTTGTTTACTTTATAATACGTTTTATTTTTAACTTAAACAAATACAACATATAACATTCAAAACTCATCGGCTTAGACTGCATTTGAAGAAAAATAAACACAACAGTATTCCCTCTCGCATTCCAGCCATGGGTAGTCATTTTCCCATTCAATTCTATATTTTTGTGCTCTTTTCTTTTTCGCCGGCTCCTCGGAGGTAGTGATTTTTACATTTCCCGCTGTTGTCACTTGTCGTCATCGTTGCTACGATACGTGACTCACAATGACTAAAACGACCAATTAAAAGGACATTCTCTGATGATGTTCCAAGATGTTAAAAACGCTACGCTGATCATAAACAAACAGAGGGTGAAATTAGTATCTACCGCACCGTCTGGTTTTTTTCTCTCTTATATATCAGAAGCTATGTGTCTGTCATGGATTTGCACTGAATTGATTCTCAAAAATATGGAACAAAGTGCGTATCAGTTCAATACGGAACAAGACTTTTATGTGTCAAATACGGAACGATTCCGTATTACACGGAACGGTTGGCAACCCTAGATGGGGATGAGTAAAATATCAGGAAATTTTCATTTTGAAGTGCTCTAATCCTTTAAAGGAACACGCCGGCTTTTTGGGACTTTAGCTTATTCACCGTATCCCCCAGAGAAAGATAAGTCCATACACACCATTCTCATCTCCGTGCCATAACTCTGTCTGACGCACACACCGCTAGCCTAGCTTAGCACAAAGACTGGAGGTAAACGGCTCCAGCTAGCCTACTGCTCAATAAGTGATAAAATAGCAACTTTTCATTTTCCGTCGGTCTTAATACACGATGCAACTTACACACATCACAACATGTAAATAGGAAAATGTTGGCGTTATTTTGTCTCTTATTGAGCAGTAGGCTAGCTGGAGCCGTTTACCTGCTCCAGCCAGGTGATTTGACCGCAGCTTAGCGCAAGTTGTACGGAAAGGTCACGCCTCTTAACGGGAGATGTATGCGCTTAATGATCTCTACAGCGTCCCTGGGAAAGCCAAACAAAGGTGATTTGACTCCGGGATGAAAATAACAGCGTCTCGACGACATGGCGACAAACACACTCAAACGCAACAATTCCTTTTCTCCACGCGACACGTCCTCTTCTCCACGTGGGACAGCAACAAGACCACACCCCCTTTTTCGCATATTCTTGTGGGCGGAGGTTAGTCTGTTCTACTGTTCTACTGACATCATTTATGAAGGAAGTACCAGGATGTAGTCCAAGCCGGCCGTTCGCTGTAGGCTTTGAAAGGGAACTTCTGTTAAATAAAATATCTCGCTTGGCATTGAACTTTGAGCTTTATAATTTTACAGGTATTATTTATGCTCTAACAGCAACATTACACACTAACTAAAGTTTGAACAATGGGATCACGAAGAACGGGACCTTTAAATAAAAATCATCAAGCAAAAATATAGTACATTCATTCCATTGAAATAAAATAATTTAGTCAGGTTTATCTGAGCACAGATTTTCCAGGTGCACAGCAGGAATTTACAGAAGCTGCAATAAAAGTGCACCATATTTAACTACCCTGATTTGTCCAGACTGTGTGTGTGTGTGTGTGTGTGTGTGTGTGTGTGTGTGTGTGTGTGTGTGTGTGTGTGTGTGTGCGCGCAGATGCTGAAGGAAGTACAAACGACCAAGGACCTCAGATAAGACATTTGCTCTCCCCTGTCTCTCATAGTATGAGGTAAAATCAGGACAACCTTAATATGCAGAACTCTTGGTAGTGTACGCATTTTAAGACTAAATCGCTTTATATGAATATTATAATTGTGTGCTGTAGTGTTTCCAAATAGATAAATATTGATGGAAATGAGAGTTGACAGGAGAGCACATTTATCTCCAAAGACAAAAATAAATGTCTTTACCATCCACACCATCACATGCAAAATCCACTGTTATGATCAGATCTTCTGTAACATGATAAATGTGAATTTGATTCGAATGTTCAATCAATCGCCCATCTGTATGTAGAAATGCGTAGTGCTGTGGTGTATGTGCATTAATAAATGGTATAGAGGCTCTGAATTAAACGCTTGTGTTTTTAATCTGGAGATTATGTTCAGATAGGCCTCTCTCTAAAGCCTGGATTAAGTGCAATCCTCCCTTAGGGCACAACACATCCAGCAGCTTCATTCTCTTTAGCTTTGGCTTTTACACAACCCACAAAAACAACGAGTAGCTGACAGTTTAGGAAAAAACGAAGCATTTTGACTTCTTCCATCTGTATGTGAGATGTTGTTGTGAGATGGTGGTCCAGTGGGTTAAACCATGGAACTGATACGCAGAAGGTTGCTGGTTCGATCCCAGCGGTCACCACCAGTGTGTCCTTGAGCAAGGCACTTTACTCCATGTTGCTCCAGGGGGATTGTCCCTGTAATAAGGGCACTGATCATCGCTTTGGATAAAAGCGTCTGCCAAATGCATAAATGTAAATGTATAGTTTTAACCTGGAATATTGATCATGAATGTGTTATTTGTTCATTCACTTACTGTATTCATCTTGTGAATGAAAAACCATCAGTGCACTAATGTGCGTTTGTGTATCTGAATTATTTATTTCGACTGACTCCAGGTGCCCTCTTTATATTGCTTGTTATTTATTCACATTGTCCAAGAATATAGTGCAAATGGTTTGATCTTGAGCTGAAATGTCCATTCAGTTCGTTCTACGCATATTGTCTACCTCTTAAAGCAGAGGATGCCGTGATGTGAGTGATGTAATTTTGGGTCTGTATTGACAAAACCCAGAGGATCTTAATGTACCAGCGCAGCGTCTCCCCAGCCTCCCTTCTCTCTGTACTTTAATGCATTACTGGTGCGGTCAGAACACAGCTTGTGCACTTAATGTTATGAACGTGTGTTTGTGGCATCTGGATGGTTCTGCTGGAGGGCTTCAGGTCCAGTACAGACACACACAGACACTGAGCAGACGTAACATGAATGAGGAAAAACACAGAGGATTATTAAAACACACACACACACACACACACACACACACACACACACACACACACACACACACACACACACACACACACACACACACACACACACACACACACACACACCTTTGATCAGAGATGTGAAGGTCCATTAACAGAGCTGAGATCTGATATCTATCTATCTATCTATCTATCTATCTATCTATCTATCTATCTATCTATCTATCTATCTATCTATCTGTCTGTCTGTCTGTCTGTCTGTCTGTCTGTCTATCATTCTTTCTGTCTGTTTGTCATTCTGTCTGTCTATCTGTCTGTCTGTCTATCATTATTTCTGTCTGTCTGTCTATCATTGTTTCTGTCTGTCTATCTGTCTGTCTGTCTATCATTGTTTCTGTCTGTCTGTCATTGTTTCTGTCTGTCTGTCATTGTTTCTGTCTGTCTATCATTCTTTCTGTCTGTTTGTCATTCTGTCTGTCTATCTGTCTGTCTGTCTATCATTATTTCTGTCTGTCTGTCTATCATTGTTTCTGTCTGTCTATCTGTCTGTCTGTCTATCATTGTTTCTGTCTGTCTGTCATTGTTTCTGTCTGTCTGTCATTCTTTCTGTCTGTCTATCATTCTTTCTGTCTGTTTGTCATTCTGTCTGTATATCTATCTGTCTATCATTCTTTCTGTCTGTCTATGTCATTCTTTCTGTCTATCTGTCTGTCTGTCTATCATTATTTCTGTCTGTCTGTCTATCATTGTTTCTGTCTGTCTATCTGTCTGTCTGTCTATCATTGTTTCTGTCTGTCTGTCATTGTTTCTGTCTGTCTGTCATTGTTTCTGTCTGTCTGTCATTCTTTCTGTCTGTCTATCTATCATTCTTTCTGTCTGTCTATCTGTCTATCATTCTGTCTGTCTGTCGTTCTGTCTGTCTGTCATTCTTTCTGTCTGTCTATCTATCTGTCTGTCTGTCATTCTTTCTGTCTGTCTATCTATCTGTCTGTCTGTCATTCTTTCTGTCTGTCTCTCTATCATTGTTTCTGTCTGTCTGTCTATCTGTCTATCATTCTGTCTGTCTGTCGTTCTGTCTGTCTGTCATTCTGTCATTCTTTCTGTCTGTCTGTCGTTCTGTCTGTCTGTCGTTCTGTCTGTCTGTCATTCTTTCTGTCTGTCTGTCGTTCTGTCTGTCTGTCTGTCGTTCTGTCTGTCTGTCATTCTTTCTGTCTATCTGTCTGTCTATCATTGTTTCTGTCTGTCTATCTGTCTGTCATTCTTTCTGTCTGTCTGTCGTTCTGTCTGTCTGTCGTTCTGTCAGTCTGTCTATCTGTCATTCTTTCTTTCTGTCTGTCTGCCTGTCTATCATTCTTTCTGTCTGTTTGTCATTCTGTCTATCTATCTGTCTATCATTCTTTCTGTCTGTCTGTCATTCTTTCTGTCTGTCTATCATTCTTTCTGTCTGTCTGTTTGTCGTTCTGTCTGTCTATCTATCAGTGTCTGTCTATCATTGTTTCTGTCTGTCTATCTGTCTTTCATTCTTTCTGTCGTTCTGTCTGTCTATCATTCTTTCTGTCTGTCTGTCTGTCTATCTGTTTGTCAGTCATTCTTTCTGTCTGTCTGTCTGCCTGTCTATCATTCTTTCTATCTATCTGTCTGCCTGTCTATCATTCTTTCTTTCTTTCTGTCGTTCTGTCTGTCTATCATTCTTTCTGTTTGTCAGTCATTCTTTCTGTCTGTCTATTTATCATTCTTTCTGTCTATCTGTCTGTCTGTCTATCATTGTTTCAGTCTGACTATCTGTCTATCTGTCTGTCTGTCTATCGTTCTGTCTGTCTATCTATCTATCTGTCTGTCTGTCATTATTTCTGTCTATCTGTCTGTCTATCATTGTTTCTGTCTGTCTATCTGTCTATCATTCTTTCTGTCTGTCTGTCATTCTTTCTGTCTGTCTGTCGTTCTGTCAGTCTGTCTATCTGTCATTCTTTCTTTCTGTCTATCTGTCTGTCTATCATTCTTTCTGTCTGTCTGTCATTCTTTCTGTCTGTCTGTTTGTCGTTCTGTCTGTCTATCTATCAGTGTCTGTCTATCATTGTTTCTGTCTGTCTATATGTCTTTCATTCTTTCTGTCGTTCTGTCTGTCTATCATTCTTTCTGTCTGTCTGTCTATCTGTTTGTCAGTCATTCTTTCTGTCTGTCTGTCTGCCTGTCTATCATTCTTTCTATCTATCTGTCTGCCTGTCTATCATTCTTTCTTTCTTTCTGTCGTTTTGTCTGTCTATCATTCTTTCTGTTTGTCAGTCATTCTTTCTGTCTGTCTATTTATCATTCTTTCTGTCTATCTATCTGTCTGTCTGTCTATCATTGTTTCAGTCTGACTATCTGTCTATCATTCTGTCTGTCTGTCTATCGTTCTGTCTGTCTGTCATTCTTTCATTCTGTCTGTCTATCATTCTTTCTCTGTCATTCTGTCTGTCTGTCTATCATTCTTTCTGTCTATCTGTCTGTCTATCATTCTTTCTGTCTATCTGTCTATCATTCTTTCTGTCTGTCTGTTGTTCTGTCTGTCTATCATTCTTTCCGTCTGTCTGTCTGCCTGTCTATCTTTCTTTCTTTCTTTCTTTCTTTCTTTCTTTCTTTCTTTCTTTCTTTCTTTCTTTCTTTCTTTCTTTCTTTCTTTCTTTCTTTCTTTCTTTCTTTCTTTCTTTCTTTCTTTCTTTCTTTCTTTCTTTCTTTCTTTCCGTCTGTCTGTCATTCTGTCTGTCTATCTATCTATGTCATTCTGTCTATCATTCTATCTGTAGTAAAGTTTGATCGTATGGGAAGAAGGAGGCGGGAACCGGCGAACAATCAAAATGTTTAATCAAAAATAAACAAAATAAAAATGGCGGCGACAGCCCCTCACGGTCGACTGCCGCCTACACACACAAACACAAAATGAAAATAAAAAGGCTGCAGCCCCTCGCGGATGACTGCAGCAACACATAACAAAACTAAAATAAAACATAACACAAAATCCAGGCCTGGTCCTCTCTCGTCCCTCACTGTCGTCGCTCCTCCTTTATAGTCCCTCACTCCTCCGCGAGCGCCGCCTCGTCCCGCCCTCACGGTCCCTCAGCCTCGCTGCTCGCCACACTATCTATCTGTCGTTCTGTCTGTCTTTCTTTCTGTCTATCTATCTATCTATCTATCTATCTATCTATCTATCTATCTATCTATCTATCTATCTATCTATCTATCTATCTATCTATCTATCTATCTATCTATCATCTATCTATCAGTGTCTGTCTGTCTATCATTCTTTCTGTCTGTCATTCTGTCTGTCTCTCTATCATTCTATCTTTCGATCGCTTTGTCTCATCCAGTTTTTATTTCCTCTCTTTTTTTCTCAGTGTTGGCACGCTGCTGCTGTTTTGGCTTTAATCTCGGCTGATTTCAGGTTGAACACACTCTCTCACATCCTCTCTGATCTCTGCGAGCCGTCACATGGGCAGATGGTAGGCTGGACCTCTCACTGACCTCGACACCTGTAGCATCGCCTCACCTGTGCAACTTGTTGTGAGAATTATTTTCCCTCCTAGAAATCCTGCACTTGGTCTGTCACCTGATATATATTGTCAAGAAAATTTGACCCCTTTGTTGTACTTGACATTGTCTGAAAAATATATTACATTTTAGAACTTTAAACATAATGATTGCATAAACAGATTTTAGCATTTAATTGAATGCCTCAAAGAAGATTTTTATTTACTCACAAAACATTACATACAATAGTCTAATACAGTGGTTCCCAACCACGGTCCTGGTGGACCCCCAACAGTGCACATTTTGCATGTCTCCTCAATCAAACACACCTGATTCAGGTCATCAGCTCATTAGTATTCTATCACTAGAACGGACTGGAATGGCGCCGAGGATGGCTGCTACGTTGCGAGCTCCGCTGGAACATTGTAGTTTTTTGTTTGTTCTGTTTATAGTTCTTATGTTTTTCGTCTTGGATGTTGTCTGCCTTACTAAGTACGACAGACAGACACTTTTGGACATTGGTTCGGCAATCGCACACCGAAAACCGGACTTTAAATTCTTCAGTGACGACACGCTGCTTACAAACACAGCAGCGGAACCCTTTGTCTGGACGGCCCGACCACGCAAACGCCGGAGAAGAGGGAAGAGAGCCGGTGTACTTATCAGAGTTAGACGCCGCGCAAACCGACCCCCGCTTCCCAGTATTTTACTGGCTAATGTTCAGTCTCTGGACAATAAACTCTGCGAGCTGAGAGCGCGGATCTCTTTCCAGCGAGACACGAGGGACTGCTGCATTATCTGCCTTACAGAAACCTGGATGTCCGCTGAGATTCCAGATTCGGCCATCGAAACCACGGGGTTCTCCGTGCATCGAATGGACAGAGAAAAAGATCTCTCAGGGAAAAGCAAAGGCGGGGGTGTATGTTTTATGATCAACCGATCCTGGTGTGATCAGAGGAACGTACATTCTATCAAGTCTTTCTGTTCTCCTGATCTGGAATTTCTCATGGTTCTGTGCCGACCATTCTGGCTACCGAGGGAATTCACCGCGGTCATCATCACAGCTGTGTATATTCCCCCACAAGCCGACACAGACCGGGCACTAAAGGAACTGTATAGGACAGTGAGTGAGCAGGAAACCGCGCATCCTGACGCTGCGTTTATTGTGACCGGAGACTTTAACAAAGCCAACTTCAAGCGCATCGCACCCAAATACCACCAACATGTTAGCTTCAACACGCGAGGGAACCGTGTTTTAGACCACTGTTACTCCCCCTTCAAGGATGGATACAAATCACTCCCACGCCCACCATTCGGCAAATCAGATCACGCGTCAATCCTCCTTTTGCCCGCTTATAGGCAAAGACTCAAACAGGAAGCACCCGCCCTCAGAACCATCCAGTGCTGGTCGGACCAATCAGATTCTATGCTACAGGACTGTTTTGATCACGCGGACTGGGAGATGTTCCGGTCGGCCTCTGATGACGACATCGAGGTCTACGCTGATAGCGTAACGTGTTTCATCAGGAAGTGCGTAGATGACGTTGTTCCGACCAAAACAATTCGGCTGTACCCTAACCAGAAGCCGTGGCTAAACGGGGATGTTCGCGCGGCACTCAATGCGCGAACCTTCACCTTTAACTCCGGTAATGCGGAGGAGCATAAACAAGCAAGTTATGCCCTCCGGAAAACCATCAGAGCAGCAAAACGGCAGTACAGGGACAAGATTGAAGGACAGTTCAACACCACCGACTCCAGAAGCATGTGGAGGGGAATTAACACCATCACGGACTATAAAGGGAACACAAACTCCACCGTGAACACCGCTGCCTCTCTCCCGGACGAGCTCAACACCTTCTATGCTCGCTTTGAGGGAACTAACACCGCCCTCGCGGAGAGAGAGCTCGCGGCTGAAGATACAGAGGTTGGTGCACTCTCCGTATCTTTAGCGGATGTAACCCGATCCTTCCGGCGGGTGAATGTCCGTAAAGCAGCGGGTCCAGACGGCATTCCCGGCCGTGTGATCAGAGCGTGCGCGCACCAACTGGCTGGAGTTTTCACGGACATTTTTAACCTGTCCCTCTCCCTATCTGTGGTCCCCACATGCTTCAAAACGTCCACCATTGTGCCTGTACCTAAGCAGTCAAAAACCACCTGCTTAAACGACTGGCGTCCTGTTGCTCTGACCCCCATCATCAGCAAATGCTTTGAAAGAATAGTCAGAAACCACATCTGCTCTGTTCTCCCCCCCTCACTGGACCCACTGCAGTTTGCATACCGCACAAACCGCTCCACTGACGATGCCATTTCATCTACAATACACACTGCTCTCTCCCACCTGGAAAAGAGGAACACGTATGTGAGAATGCTGTTTGTGGACTACAGCTCAGCATTCAACACCATTGTGCCCTCCATACTTGACATTAAACTCCGGGCTCTAGGCTTAAACAGCCTGTTATGCAGCTGGATCCTGGACTTCCTGTCAAACAGACGCCAGGTGGTCAGAATGGGCAGCAACATCTCCTCATCACTGACTCTCAACACTGGAGCCCCTCAGGGTTGTGTTCTCAGCCCACTCCTGTACTCCCTGTACACACATGACTGTGTGGCTACCCACAGCTCCAACACCATCATCAAGTTTGCTGACGATACGACGGTGGTAGGTCTTATCACCGACAATGATGAAACGGCCTACAGAGAGGAGGTGCACACTCTGACACGGTGGTGTCAGGAGCACAACCTCTCCCTCAACGTCAGCAAGACCAAGGAGCTGGTGGTCGACTTCAGGAGGAATGAGAGAGAACACCGCCCCATCACCATCGATGGAGCACCGGTGGAGAGAGTCAGCAGCTTCAAGTTCCTCGGTGTTCACATCACAGAGGAACTCTCATGGTCCGTCCACTCCGAGGCCGTTGTGAAGAAGGCTCATCAGCGCCTTTTCTTCCTGCGACGGCTGAGGAGGTTTGGAATGAACCGCCACATCCTCACACGCTTCTACAGCAGCACCATCGAGAGCCTGCTGACTGGCTGCATCACCACCTGGTACGGCAACAGTACCGCCCGCAGCCGCAAAGCCCTGCAAAGGGTAGTGCGCACGGCCAGCTGCATCATCGGAGGTGAGCTTCCCTCCCTCCAGGACATTTACGCCAGGCGGTGTGTGAAGAGAGCTCAGAGGATCATCAGAGACTCTAACCACCCGAACCATGGGCTGCTCTCACTGCTGCCATCAGGCAGACGGTACCGCAGCATTAGAACACGCACCAGCCGACTTCAGAACAGCTTCTTCCCACAAGCAATCAGACTACTTAACTCCTGATCCATCAGGATCATAACACACACTGGACAGAATATCACTCCGCACAACCCACTGTAGATACACACACATTATATACACATTTATGTATCATTTATTATTTATCATTTATCATATAGCACCTATTGTACATAATTGGATCTCTACTGTGAATAATAATGTATACTGTACATTGTATATTATTATTATTATTATAGCTTAATGTATACTGTTTAATGTATGTTTAGTGTATATTGTTTAAAGTATATGTATATTGTAAGTATGTGTATATTGGCTAAAGCTGTGAGAACTACGCTCACATTGTGTAAATTATTTATTGTTTATTGTAGAGTTTACTGTGCTGTGAGTAATTGTGGGCGCATCAGATGTGTAATCTGTTGTTGCTTAAATGTTGTACATGTCATGTCGTGACTGCTATGTTGCTCGGAACTGCACCAAGAATTTCACCTGCTGTTGCACTTGTGTATATAGCTGTGTGACAATAAAAGTGAATTGAATTGTGAATTGAATAGTAGCTACTCCAAGACCTGATGTGGGTGTGTCAGACAAAGGACACATCCAAAATGTGCACTGTTGGGGGTCCACCAGGACCGTGGTTGGGAACCACTGGTCTAATACCTAATAGTCTAAAGGTACTGGAAAGCGTGGCTTTTTCAAACAGGCCTCAGAGATGCAGGAAATCAGAATGGCCACAAGCAACCAAAGAATTCTCTCATTTTTTAGCACCGTTCCATTTGAGGGTTTAGTTCCGGCGCCACTGCTCTTTGTTGAAGAGAGCTTCAAAACGGGAACTAGTAAAACGACAGTTAATCCAACGAATTTCCTCCTGGCTAAGCGCTGGTCATCCAGGCATTCCAAATACAACTGTACTGGTGAAGACTTATTTCTGCTGGCTGACTCTGGATAAGTACGTTGCTGATTCTGTGAACGGCTGCCAGGTATATGTCTAAGACGGCACACCGAACGGCACACCACTCCTAAATCTCTCTTCTGTCAGAATACCGTGCACAGAACGGTCTAATGGAAAGTTTAACCAAGTCATTGCAGTCAGCACACTATTCTGATTGCAGTTTCACTACGTTTCACAATGAACTCAATCCGTGCAGCAGTGCATCTAGTGACACTCTTAAAATTTGACTGGTCTTGAGAGCTTTCTGATGTGGTTGACCTATGGAAAAGAGCTCATAGTGTCAGAAAAAAAGGTACATTGCTGTCACTGGGGTGGTACTCTAAGGTACAAATCTGAAAAGGTACTAATATGTACCTTTAAAGTATTAATTTGCACTCTTAAAGTACTGATATGTACCCTTTAAGGTACTATTATGTACCATTTAGGGGTGAGTAAAGTACAAAGATGTACCTTTTCACTTTTGTACCTTATGGTACCACCCCAGTGACAGCACTGTACCTTTTTTCCTGAGAGTACAGGCAGACTGACCATCTTTGCAACCTCAGTTCGAACTAAACTTTTCAATATTTTTTAAAAGTCGTTGCCATTACCTGGCAAAGAAGTGCTCTTTCAGCCTGGTACCTTGTCAACATGACTTTACCAGCTGACTAATATACTGTAAAACCTAGATTTCCGGGAATTGTGTTAAGCCAACTAATCACATTGGATCTTGCTGTTTTGCCATATTATGTACAATGCACTCAGACTGTCCATGAGCAGCCTGTTATAACCTGTATTTGCATGGTTAATATGAATGATTCACTAATTCATTTAGTTAAATGCTGCTGTTTGTCCCTATATTTTTGATTCTGTTATTCTGTTATTTAATATTGCTGCTCCAACACAGGGAAAAAGGGTGTCAAAATTGTACCTTTAGGAGTACAACAGCTTGTCATTGGGGCAGTACCCTTAAAAGGACATATTTGTACCTTTTTTACTCCTAAAAGGTGCATATAGAGTACAAATACAAGTACCTTAAAGTACTACTATGAACCTTTTTGTGGTAAAAATGTCCTTTTAAGGGTAGTGACAAGCTGTTGTACCCCTAAAGGTACAATTTTGACACCCTTTCTCTGAGATCCTCATTGTTTTTTGTTTAATTGTAAAAATATATATTACATAATCTAATACATTTTTAAAGATATTTTCCCTTACATACCTTTAATTTAGTTAGCTACATTTCGAAAGAAACATGTAGCTGAACTATTGAATGACGAGTAGCTTTTAAAGCTGCATATGCACTAATTGTGATTTTGGATACAGATGGAGTTCTGTTTTGTTTTTTCTCTCTTCCCTCTAGGATCTACAGGTTACGGTTCCCGTCATCATTAGCAGGTCTGTGTCAGCCAGCGGCCCAGAGGGAGTTCAGAGAGGACCTGAGTTGTGAGATGAGGTGAAAGCCGCCCATATTCCCACAGTGACAGTACAGTCTGTTCACATTATCAGGTTACAGAAGCCATGGCAACATGGGACATCTTGGCATTCTGGGATTAAGCAAGACCAGCCTCACTCACCCTTTTTCTTTCTTTACATACACTATTGTTTAAAAATGTGTGGTCTCTTCTGCTCACCATGGCTGCATTTATTTGATAAAAATACAGTTAATATTGTGAAATATGATTCAAATTTAAAATAAGTGTTTTCTATTTTAATGTATTTTAAAATGTAATTTATTCCTGTGATCAAAGCTGAATTTTCAGCATCATTACTCCAGTCTTCAGTGTCACATGATCCTTCAGAAATCATTCTAATATGAGGATTTGATGCTCAAGAAACATTTCTGATTATTATTATTATTATTATTATTATCAATGTTGAAAACAGTTGTGCTGCTCAATGTTTGTGTAAATGTATTAATTTCTTAAATCTTAAATTAGTAGTTTTGGTTACACTTTATTTTAAGGTGTCTTTGTTACAGTGTAATTATACATTTAAGTATTGAATAATAATAATAATAATAAGTAACTACATGTACTTACTATAGGGTAAGGATTATGGTTTGGTTTAGGGTTAGTTGCATGTACAGTAATGATGCATAATGTGTAGTTATTACTATAGTAACTACATGTAACATATGTAACAATGAGACTGTAAAGTAAACCGTTACTGTAGTTTTTTTGCAAAGTCAAACATCACTGTTAATGTTGCTCATCGAGGCTTATCTGATGCGTTTTCTTCTGGAAGATGTCATTTTATGCCATTTGCAATACTTCTCTAAAATGTCATATTCAACAGAGGCTTGAGATGTTTTAACTAAAAGAGCAGATTCAAATGCATAATCAAAGATAGTTCACCCAAAAATGAAACTTTCTGTCATCATTTACTCTGAATGAGTTTCTTTGTTCGGTTGAACACAAAAGAAGATATTTTGAAGAATGTTGGTAATCAAACAACCATTGGGCCCTATTTTAACGATCTGACCACATGGTCTGAAGCGCATGGGTTATGTGTACTTAGGGCGTGTCCGAATCCACTTTTGCTAGTTTAACGACAGACCGAAACCGGTCGTCGCGGCAGGCACATGGTCCAAAAGGGTTGTACCTAGTCTCTTAATGAGTCATGGGTGTGTTTTGGGTGTAATGTGCAATAAACCAATCAGAGTCTCATCTCCCTTTCCCTTTAAAAGCCAATTGTGCTCGTGCCATGGTAGATTCGCTTTTTACATGGCGGAATTTGTGAGTGAAAAGACTGAACGCTTCTCCAGAGAGGAATCTGGAGATCCTGAATCCTTTTATTTGTAATATTTAAAAATGTGTTTGTGCTGCTGCGCGTCCCTGTGTGTGTAACAAGATGCGTGTAGGTGCATATTACTAATGCACTCTTTAAATAACACAAAATCAACGCAATTGACTTAAGACCAGGTTTTTGTTAGTCAATGGCGCAATCGTTTTCAGTTCCTCAAAATAGCAACGTGGCAACACCTGAACACACCTCGTTTTCAGACCAGACGGCCATGGGCGAACAGATGGGTGTGAGTGCATTTGCTATTTAAACAACATGGAGCAGGACGTGAAAATGATCACTGCGTCGGGCTGAAACTAGCAAAAAAACACTTGCGGCGTGCCTGGCGTCACATTGCGCCGGGTGTATGATAGGGCCCATAGACTTTCATAGTAGGGAAAAAATACTATGGCAGTCAATGGCAGTTGTCAACTGTATGGTTACCAACATTCTTCAAAATATCTTCTTTTGTGTTCAGCCGAAGAAAGTAACTCATACAGTAAATGATGACACAATTTTCACTTTTGGATAAACTATCCTTTTAAGAGATGTTTTTAGAGAAACATTACACCCTTGCAATGCCCTAAGAGCCACCCATAAAACCATAGCAACACACTAAAAACAGAATACTTGCATAGCAACACCCTGGCAACCGACTGGGATGCTTTAGTGTTATGGCAGTTACTTTTGCATGATCACTTTCTTCAGAAAATCTACTCTTTCTGTATGTTTTCTCTTTTTATTGGTTGATACTGATTGCTCATTAGAAGCTGGATGGCGTTTAATTAAAAAGTAATTTTGTGTGTGTGTGTCTTGAACTAATTAGGAGCGGCAATTACCCCAAACTGTGACTGAGTCCTCCTACCGGCCACAGGAACAATGGACTGTCTGTCAGCGGCAGTGTTGCCCAAGCATAACAGATGTGTGTGGACACACTAGACAATGGCGTGGCTGGATAAGTGGGTTCCTGATCTCAGAGGCGGGGGTGGGGAGGGAGGACGGCAGCTTGTGTCCGAGACGCCTGTGTGGGGCGAGGGAGAACTCCACAGGACCAGCACAGAGCCGGATCCGTAATACACTCTCTCTCTTACACACACACACACACACACACTCAGACCTGTCACGGCCCCTGTGGAGACAGACCCTGCTGATCGGCTGCTAATGGACATCTGCCATAAATGCCTCGCACCCGTCGCTCTGATGAGATGGAGATTAGTGTCTATCGTAGACGCACGTCCGCTCACCTCACACAAACAAAGCAAACTGACAAGAAATGATGCGAAATCCACTCGGCTGAGTGGAAAATCCCCCGTATGAAGTAACACGCAGTCCATGAGGAAGGACGGATCAGCCGAGATACATGTCAGTCCATATGAACCGGGGCCAATTTTCAAATTAGCACTGATTTCTCCCTGGACAACAGCCGGCATTGCTTTCCGTAGCTTTTGTCTTGGGACGCTTACTAGTTCAGTTGTAAAATGTAGCTTGCTGCTAATAAAAAGTAGCTAACTATATTGAAGCAATGCCTCTGTTAAAAATGTGTAAATTCTGCACCTTTAGCATTAACATGCACAATTATGATTAATTGTTTCAATTATATTCCCCTGTCTTCCATTGGTCGGAGCAACAGACCAAAACACTTTTTGGAGGACTTGACCTGCAAATCAACCTTTTACAACTTATAGCTGCATATAAAACTAGGAAGTGTTATTCGTATTATTTATATACTATTATAGTATTTATTGATATTTTGAATTGGCTTTTATTTTCATATCTTGATAGTAATCATTTTGATATGTGCTTTTGTCATTTATATTAGCCTTTTAAAATAATATAAATACTATAGTAATTTTTCTTTTTTTGTATAAAATATTTTAGGTATTTCAAATTTTCTTTTTTTAAAGTTCAAAGTTTTTATGTCTAATTATATTTTGTTTTTGTAATTTAAATTAACAAAAAATGTTTTAATAGGTTTAGGTAGCAAAAACGCTGAATGGGACAATGTTAACTGATATAGGTTGTAATAGTAACTTTAGTAATATTTTTAATATCTCAAATGGACCCTATATATAACAAATTAAAAACATTTTTTGGGGGATATTAAAAAAATTCTAAAATTACTACTACAACCTCATATATATATTATTATATATAATATTATATATAATTATTATTTTTAATATCTCGATTAGATCCTACTACAACCTAATTTCTTTTTACGCCAAATCAAAAACTTAGTAATGAATTGCATAATTCTTGACTAATTGCACATGTAAAATGCTGTGCAGAGACCCAAATGAATCATTGAATCATTTCTTTGAATCAGTTCATTAAGCACCATAATCGCTTAAATGAATTGGACCTCCCAAGGCTACATTTGAAAGAAGAAATTGCATTTGACTGTTGCTTCAGGTTGCATTATGTTTATGCAGCATAAAACAACCACACTCTTTATGTATTACTGGAAATGCTTTAAGCCGTTTAAAACAGCTGAGCTACTATCACACTACTAAAAGCTTTCCTGTAGCTCAAACAGTAGAGCATTCCCAGAAAGCAAGAACTTTCAAAATGTAAAAAATGTGTACCTTGAATGCAATGTAAGTCGCTTTGGATAAAAGCGTCTGCCAAATGCATAAATGTAAATGTATATTAATGTGAGATGGTGGTCCAGTGGGTTAAACCATGGAACTGATACGCAGAAGGTTGCTGGTTCGATCCCAGCGGTCACCACCAGTGTGTCCTTGAGCAAGGCACTTTACTCCATGTTGCTCCAGGGGGATTGTCCCTGTAATAAGGGCACTGTAAGTCGCTTTGGATAAAAGCGTCTGCCAAATGCATAAATGTAAATGTATTTTAATGTGAGATGGTGGTCCAGTGGGTTAAACCATGGAACTGATACGCAGAAGGTTGCTGGTTCGATCCCAGCGGTCACCACCAGTGTGTCCTTGAGCAAGGCACTTTACTCCATGTTGCTCCAGGGGGATTGTCCCTGTAATAAGGGCACTGTAAGTCGCTTTGGATAAAAGCGTCTGCCAAATGCATAAATGTAAATGTAAAATAAGTTGCGTAAAGCTGATTTGAGTTAGTTATTCCTTCATGCTGGAGTTAACCCAGCTCTCAGAGATTGTGCTGAATTGTGTGTTTTTGTGTGTGCTGTCAGGAACAGCATGGCAGCGTGTCCGTGGAGCATGTTGGAATGGCATGTGAGGACATGTCGGTGCAGAAGGCAGCTGCCACCATCAGGTGCTGGAGGAGGAACCTGCTCTGACTCACTGGCACCTTCAGCCGCAGGAATCCCCCGATGTGAAGAACTCATTATTCACTTTTGTCCCGTCTTTGTCTCTGTGGCTGAAGCTGTCAAACTTGTCATTGCCAGCGGAGCTCTGTTATTCCTCGGGGATTCTCCCCCCCCCCACCCCCCCTCTGAATCAGCTCTCCTCGGCTATCCTGGTGAACTTCTACCGCTGCGCAATAGAAAGCATCCTGACCAACTGTGTGGCAGTATGGTATGGGAGCTGCTCTGTTGCGGAGCGCAAGGCACTGCAGCGGGTGGTGAAAACTGCCCAGCGCATCACAGGGACTCCACTACCTGCCATCGAGCACATCCAGAGGAAACGCTGTCTGCACAGAGCTCGCAGCATCCTCAAGGACTCCTCTCACCCAGCCCACAGACTGTTTTCTCTCCTGCCTTCCGGCAGGCGTTTCAGGATCCTCCGGACCAGGACCAGCAGACTAAAGAACAGTTTTTTCCCCAGAGCTGTCTCTTTACTGAACTCAAACCCCCGTTGATCCACTTCCCTCATAAACTGCAAACTCTCCTACCTCACACCTACATTCACTTTGTTATTTGCACTACCGACTGTTTATTACAGTAACAACTGTTTACTTATGCATTTTGCACCACCATATCTTAACTGGAATATGCTCATTTGCACTGCCGACTGTATTTATAGTAACCATGTTTACATTTGCATTTTGCACCGTACTTCTAACTGTAATATGCAACCACTTTCCACTGCACTTTTACACTTTCTTTCGGATAGCTCTGTCCATAATTTATTGCACTACCTTAATCCACTGCTATATTCCTCATATTAGCCTAACATATTATTGTATACCTCTATCTGTAAAATTCTGTTTATAGTAATAGCCATCTGTATATTATATTCATAGTACATATTCACCTGTACATTCTGTTTACATTCTGTTTATAGTAATAGCCATCTGTATATTTATATTTATTCACTGTATATATTCATCTGTAAATTCAGTTCTGTTTATAGTAATAACCATCTCTCTACTTATACATATTTATATATATTCAGTACATTTTTATGCCCAGCACTTACGCAACCATTGTATATATCCTGCACTTGCTGCTATTGCACTTCTGGTTAGACCTAAACTGCATTTCGTTGCCTTGTACTTGTACTTGTGTAATGACAATAAAGTTGAATCTAATCTAATCTAATCTCTGTTGGAAATGAAATCACAGCCATGTGAAATGGAATCGGTTGCCCGTTCCTGGTTCACTGAAGGAGATGCTCGTACTCCAGTAATTTTTAATCAGCACAAAAGCCTGTGAGAGTTATATTCAGATGGATGCTTTGCAAATGCTTTGTGTTTCGTCCGGTTCTTTGCTTTTGTGACTCAAAAATCAATTTGAGCATTTATTAATGTACATTTTTTTACATTTCAAGTTCTATAAATTAACATTAGTGAATTATGTGCAGACATGAATTATTATGAATAATAGTTTATACAATAATATTTAAAGGTTTGAGCTCAGTAGGATTTTAAAAATTAATTTAAAAAAACAACATTATTTTATTCCGCAAGGATGCATTTTTATTGATCAAAAGTGACAGACATTGTTACAAAGAATCCTATTTCAAATAAATGCTGTTCTTGTGAACTTTTTATTTATCGTATAATCCACAATTAAAGCAGCACAATGTAACGGCCAAAACTATGTTTTTGCATACACTACATTATTGTGCGGTGGGCCCTTTAAGAGTCAAATCCCTTGGCTCTTAACGTGCGCTGCGTGTTTGTTACGCAGGAGCGTGCTATCTTCAGAGACTTTGAGAACCACAGTGGATGTTAAGTCTGCTCTACCTCCCTGTGATACTATTGTTTATTTTATTTGTAACGCTATAAAAGAGTGAACCCCTCATGTATGAGGCAGCGCGTGTCTGTGTACCATCCATTACAAGTGTGAAATACAGACTTCCGCCTTCTAGCTCTTTATCTTTCATTACTCATTGAGAGTTATCTGGGTCGAAGCGTTACAACAACTTTAATCATTATTATGAGAATGATTTCTGAAGGATCATGTGACACTGGAGTAATTCAGCTTTGCATCACAGGAATACATTACACATTGGAATATATTCAAATAGAAAACATTTATTTTAAATTGTAATAATATTTTACAATATTACTGCATTTTGATTAAATTAATGCAGCATTGGTGAGCAGAAGAGACTTCTTTCTAAGTGTGTATAAATGCAGACGCTTCTACTAACATTTGTGAAAGAATGGGTCGCTCTTAGGAGCTCAGTGAACTCAAGCGTGGTATCATGATCGGTTGCCACCTGTGCAATAAATCCATTCGTGAAATGTCCTCACTACTAAATATTACCAATACCGCTTCTCTGTCTGGCAATCTTATGGACGAGTCTGGGTTTGATGGTGATAGAAGAACAGGACTTGCCTGACTGCACTGTGCCAAGTGTAAAGTTTGTTGGAGGGGGGATTATGGTATGGGGGTTGTTTTTCAGGGGTTGGGCTTGGCCCCTTAGTTCCAGTGAAAGGAACTCTTAATGCTTCAGCATACCAAGACATTTTGGACAATTTCATGCTCCCAACTTTGTGGGAACAGTTCGGGGACGGCCCCTTCCTGTTCCATCATGACTGCGCACCAGTGCACAAAGCGTCGGTCCATAAAGACATGGATGAGCGAGTTTGGTGTGGAGGAACTTGACTGGCCTGCACAGAGTCCTGACCTCAACCCGATAGAACACCTTTGGGATGAATTAGAGCGGAGACTGAGAGCCAGGCCTTCTCGTCCAACATCAGTGCCTGACCTCACAAATGCGCTTCTAGAAGAATGGTCAAAAATTCCCATAAACACACTTCTAAACCTTGTGGAGCCTTCCCAGAAGAGTTGAAGCTGTTATAGCTGCAAAGGGTGGGCCAACTCCATACTAAACCCTACGGATTAAGAATGGGATGTCATTAAAGTTCATGTACATTTAAAGGCAGGCGTCCCAAAACTTTTGGCAATATAGTGTATTAAATTCAGTTTGTCATCTAGTATTTATATTTTGTACTTGAATTCATTGCTAGTTCATGATGCCTAATGCAGTAATGTTAACAAATTAAAAACGTATTATTAAGTCAAGGATGCTCAGAGTTTGTCAGTGATCATATAGCATAAACAAGCTTGTTTTTGTGCTGAAGAACTGAATATGTTTTTTTAATTTTGTGATAATTTTTTTTATTCAAATAATTTTGTGAATCCTAAAAGATTCCTCTGAGTCTTTGTCAAGCTCACATGCGTTCACATTTTACCTCCGACGAAATTCTGGCAGAAGATTTGACGCACAATCCTGTAGTCTGGCTTCTCCTACGACAACCGTCAAAATCAAAAACCAATAGAAAACGAATGACACAATTAGTAAGACTACAACAAACTATTAGAGGACTATTGAAACCGTACAGTGTGCACCGGCCTTAGTGGAGTAATCTCTGCTGAATGCTGCTGATCTGTGGTCTGTTGTGGAAATCAATAACTCTGTGTTTCCAGGCTTTTTTCACCTGATCTGTCTTCTGTTGTCTCAATAACACTCTCACAGAGACGCTGAGTGCTTCATTCTTCTGGTTTGATGGAATTGTCTTTGTCTTTCCTCTAGCGAGACCTTCAGCGCAGCCGATTGCAGAGATCCATTCACTCTGTGTTCTGGGAGAAAGAAGGAGTTTGAGGGTGAGCTGCTGGTCGTCTGAGGTCACACTGAAGGTCTGTCTTCATCCAGCGGCAGGAGGACTGATATTCAATTGCCTTTTGTCTGTGTGTATTTTGCTACTGTTTTCACACAGGTTTCCTGAACACTTCCCCCATGGTCAACAAACGGATAACCCCGCCCAGTCTCACACCATTGGTTGAGGTACTGTAGCTATTATTTCATTCATTCATTCATTCATTTATTTGGTTACACGTTATTGTAAGGTGACATAGTTACATTGAACTCACTCAAAGAAGTACTGAGTAATATTAATATATGTACTTACTATAGAGTTAGGGTTTGGTTTATGGTTAGTTACTTGTAATTATGCATCATTTACTGTTATTACTATAGTAAGTACATGTAGTAATGTGTAACTATGTCACCTTAAACTAAAGTGTTACCATTTATTTAATTAAAAGACATTTATTTAGCATTTAATCACTGTGACATTCTGTAATTATCAATAATGTTAAATAAATGCTTTGTCTCTGCATGCAATAACTTTAACAATTTTGCTATTTATTTATTTATTTATTTATTTATTTATTTATTCTTTCTTTCTTTTTTATTTAATTTATTTAATATTTAATTTAATATGATTTATTTATTTTACATAATTTATTATAATGTTCTGACATGATCTATAACATTCAGTTGATGTAATAAGCATTTATTTATCATTTAATTTTTTTACTTTACTTTTTATTTTTTTATTTAACATTTATTTATTGTAAAGTTCTGTACTGATCTAGTGTTTATTTTTTGTTACTTTTTAAGAATTTATACATTTTTACATCTTTATTTACTTGCTCTTATTATTTAACTGTTTTACTTCCTTCTTCATACCTCCTTCCTCCCTCCCTTTGTTTGTTTCTTTTTACCGTCCTTCCTTCCTTCCTTCCTTCCTTCCTTCCTTCCTTCCTTCCTTCCTTCCTTCCTTCCTTCCTTCCTTCCTTCCTTCCTTCCTTCCTTCCTTCCTTCCTTCCTTCCTTCCTTCCTTCCTTCCTTCCTTCCTTCCTTCCTTCCTTCATTCCTTCCTTCCTTCCTTCCTTCCTTCCTTCCTTCTCTCCCCTCCTTCCTTCCTTCCTTCCTTCCTTCCTTCCTTCCTTCCTTCCTTCCTTCCTTCCTTCCTTCCTTCCTTCCTTCCTTCCTTCCTTCCTTCCTTCCTTCCTTCCTTCCCCTCCTTTCTTCCTTCCTTCCTTCCTTCCTTCCTTCCTTCCTTCCTTCCTTCCTTCCTTCCTTCCTTCCTTCCTTCCTTCCTTCCTTCCTTCCTTCCTTCCTTCCTTCCTTCCTTCCTTCCTTCCTTCCTTCCTTTCTACGTCCCTTCCTTCCTTCCTTCCTTCCTTCCTTCCTTCCTTCCTTCCTTCCTTCCTTCCTTCCTTCCTTCCTTCCTTCCTTCCTTCCTTCCTTCCTTCCTTCCTTCCTTCTCTCCCCTCCTTCCTTCCTTCCTTCCTTCCTTCCTTCCTTCCTTCCTTCCTTCCTTCCTTCCTTCCCTTCCTTCCTTCCTTCCTTCCTTCCTTCCTTCCTTCCTTCCTTCCTTCCTTCCTTTCTACGTCCCTTCCTTCCTTCCTTCCTTCCTTCCTTCCTTCCTTCCTTCCTTCCTTCCTTCCTTCCTTCCTTCCTTCCTTCCTTCCTTCCTTCATTCCTTCCTTCCTTCCTTCCTTCCTTCCTTCCTTCCCCTCCTTTCTTCATTTCTTCATTTCTTCCTTTATACCTCCCTTCCTTCCTTCCTTCCTTCTCTCCCCTCCTTCCTTCCTTCCTTCCTTCCTTCCTTCCTTCCTTCCTTCCTTCCTTCTCTCCCCTCCTTTCTTCCTTCCTTCCTTCCTTCCTCATTCCTTCCTTTCTACCTCACTCCGTTCGTTCATTCCTTCGTTCGTTCCTTCCTTCCTTTCTACCTCACTCCGTTCGTTCATTCCTTCGTTCGTTCCTTCGTTCCTTCCTCCCTTCCTTCCTTCCTTTCTACGTCCCTCCCTTTATTCATTCCTTCCTTTCTCCCTCCCTCCCTCCGTCTGTCCCTCCCTTCGTTTTTTTTTTCCATTCTTCCTTCCTTCCTTCCTCCCCATCTTCCTTCTTTCCTTCTTTCCTTTCTACCTCCTTCCTTCATTCCTTCCTTTCTACCTCACACCCTTCCTTCCTTCCTTCCTTCCTTCCTTCCTTCCTTCCTTCCTTCCTTCCTTCCTTCCTTCCTTCCTTCCTTCCTTCCTTCCTTCCTTCCTTCCTTCCTTCCTTCCTTCCTTCCTTCCTTCCTACCTTCCTTCCTTCCTACCTTCCTTCCTTCCTTCCCTTCCTTCCTTCCTTCCCCTCCTTTCTTCATTTCTTCATTTCTTCTTTTATACCTCCCTTCCTTCCATCCTTCCTACCTTCCTTCCTTCCTTCCTTCTTTCTCTTCCTTCCTTCCTTCCTTCCTTCCTTCCTTCCTTCCTTCCTTCCTTCCTTCCTTCCTTCCTTCCTTCCTTCCTTCCTTCCTTCCTTCCTTCCTTCCTTCCTTCCTTCCTTCCTTCCTTCCTTCCTTACTCACTCCCTTCATTCCTTCCTCTCACTCCCTCCCTCCCTCCCTCCCTCCCTCCCTCCCTTTTTTCTGTCCTTCCTTCCTTCCTCCGTTCCTTCCTTCCATCATTCCTCATTCCCTTTGTTCATTTGTTCGTTCCTCCCTTCCTTTTTTCCTCCCTCCCTTCCTCCCTCCCTCACTCTGTTCCTTCCTTCCTTCATGCATGGTCTCTCTATCTTGACAAGCCTAAAGTGAATGTTTATTTTGAACCAGAACTGATTAATCATTAATAGGATGTGCATTATGCCTCTTTACATAGTTCAAAGGCTCGTGAAACGACTGTGTGTGCGAGCGAGAGCGTTCCTCACCTCCTGCACCTAAGCATGTTTACTCTGAGTGGAATTTGTTTGTCTCTGTCTCTCTCTCTGTCTCTCTCTCCACACGTGGCTGGGTAAAGAGGATTAAAGTGATGCAGCGCTGCATCTGTCTGTCCTCCAGCTCGCAGCTTTCAGTCCCCAAGCTTTGATGTGTTAAATGGCGCATCTTCATTGCATGTGTGTGTGTGTGTGTCAACCTGAAAGGCAGGGGAGAGCAGAGAGGATGTAGAAATGCATGTGAAAAAATGAATCATGGGTCTAATGGAGCGCACAGCCTGTGTAAACCATTAAAGTTCCCTCAGCGCTTGACAAATGCAGAATATCATCAGCCTGGCAGATAGAAGGATTAGCTGTGTTTTTTTGTTCATTTGTGTTTCCATCTGAATTAATCAGCATTCAGGAGAGGTTCGTTTGCTCAATTAATCTTTCTGCATGTCTGTTTACTCATTCATTGGCCCTGTGGCATCTTACTGCAACAAAAGCAACAGGCGTTCTGATCACCGATAGCATTCAGCTCAAGCTGAGGCTGCTTAATTCGCGCTTGTAATTTGTGTTCGCAAATCGCCGTTGATCACGACCCTAGCGTATAAATCTACAGGTATTGTTATTAAAATGAGCCCTGTCCGCTCGGCTCAAGAAACAAAAGAAAACAAACAATGAACGAAGGAAAACAAAAGGTCAAACATAAGGTTGTAGGCTTATTCTTTTCGCATTTCTATGTAATACAAGTGTCCAACGGCCATGTCAATAACAAAATAGTACCGTGTAATTACAATGTACTTTGAAGTACCTTGGAATGCCATGTAAATATCGTGTTATGTGAATTTAATAGTAAGGTATCTCTCAAAGTATAGTATATTGATAATAGCTCATTATTTTTATGACTTTTGCCCAACAAGTAAACACAGAGATGTACATTGAAGGAGGGACCCAAGCCATAGCCCAAATTTATCAGAGATTTGGATCAGTAATTACCCAAATCTCCCTAGCAACCACCTAGCAATGGCCTAGGAACTATTTAGAACACATTAGCAACTGCCTAGCAACACCCTAGACACCAGCCAGAATAACGTCTAGACAACACAGAACAGCATCCAGGAAGCTGTAGAATCATCCTATCAGAACACATTAACATCTACTTAGCAACACCTTAGTGACCACCTAGCAACATCCAAACAACTCATAACACCCAGCAACAGCCAGACCACAGATAGAACATCTTAGCAATCGCTTAGCAGCTGCCCAGAAACCACTCAGAATGCCTTAGAAAAAGCCTAGCAACCATCCAGAGCACCTGCCTATCAACACCCTAGCAACCTACCAGATAATCCCTTGAAACCAGGAATCCAGGTATGCTCTTGAAACCAGCAACCACCCATAAGGCCTTAAAAACTGCCTGACAACCACCAAGAGCACCTTAGCAACTGCCTATCAACACCCTAGCAACCTACCAGAAAGTCCCTTGAAACCAGGACTGCTCTTGAAACCAGTCAGAACACCCTAGCAGCCACTGAGAGCCCCTTCATAAACCTTAGGAATGCCCTAGAAACTATTCAGAATACATTGGCAACTCTTCAGTTGTACCCTAGCAACACCAAAGTAACCTCTTAGAATAACTTAGCAATGGATTTGCGAATGCAGTGGACATTATTAGTCAAATTTCACCAGTGTTGCATTGGGTTTTTCACCAGCAAGCACCACCTTTCTTCTGAAAATGTAAAAATCTAGTGTTTTAGTTTTTGTTGTTTCTGTAAAGGCCCCATTGTTATACAGTACACTTGGCATAAATAGACCTGAAGAAACCACAGAGGCCCCTTAAACATTCGGCCCGGCCCTCCTCGCAAGGTTTCAGCTCCTTAACCGGGTTTAAACAACATTGTTTCTGGGCCTGTAAAGAATACATAGTGTCTGCCCTGGGGTGAAAAGGCTGGGCGGCAGGCAGATCAGGGAGGGGGCCGGAGTCTTTATTAACCCTAGAGTGGCCAGCTAATGTGATTGAAGAGGTGCCACCTGGCTGTGTGTGTGTGTGTGTACAGTCAGCTGCCGTAGATTGGGGAGGACCAGGTGCTGAGATTCGGCTCTCCTAATTGTTGCCATGTAACAGCGCGCTTGACTGCACCGTGAGGCTTGGGGCGAGAGGATTAGAGCAAAGAAAGACGCTGTTGCTGACACAGAAGTCCATTTTCTTTCTTTCTTTCAAGATCCCCACCCCACCCCCTATCCTCCAAAATCCCGGCACTCCTCCCCAAGAAAAACCGAGGGATGAGGGCAGACAGACAGAGGGAGAGAAACCGGCCGTATTGTTTAATACACTGGAGGTGGAGATCTGGAGTGGATTTTGAGAAAGCGAGATATTGGCTCCATCTGTTTACGAGCTTGATGACTCTGAAACTCATTGGAGACAGAGACACTCCTTCACCTCATTAAAATACAGTCGACTGTACATCTCTGAACCTCGAGATGAATGAAAAACGCTCAATTGGAGATATTGATGGGATAGTCTTGCACCCAAAGTCTGGAATCAAAACTTGAATTTTTTAATATGAACTTTGAAGTTCTCTCAACTAGGTTATTGTATATGAATTGTATAGCTTTATACACTTCTTACTCCATGTCAACAATTGTCTCATTTGGGAGCACTGAGGCAAATGCGATGCTTATGAACAATATAAAAACTCTTTCCCTACCAGCATTTGTTAAAAAGGTTGCCAGTCACAGGCAGCATTTTTGACATTTTTCACTCAAATTTCATGCCCATCAGATTATTTCATTGTATGAATATCTGACCATGCAATTTATCAAAAGAAAGAAACTTTAAAACAAGAACAACAAAATGTTTTATTCTAGCTTCATACATAATTTTTTTATCAACACTTGAATGTGGGTAAGTTTAATAAAAAAGCAATTTTGAACAAAAAGCTGAGAAAATCTCAAACAAATCTTTCAGCTGTGCTGCCATTCTGGATTGATGAGAATAAAATGCAGGACAAGAAATTTTAACACTTACTTAACCAATAAAAACTAAAAATCTAAAGTCATTTTTGCTTATGGTTTAACTGAATCATCGAAGGTCAGCAGCAAGTACATTGGTCAATAAAGTAAGATTAAATGTATGCAAATATTTGTTTTAATTAACATATTTAATTATTGGAGGTTTGCATAATAATCGGATTTTGCATTTCACTGGTTTTATTCATTTTGAGGAATACGGAATCTGAAATGTATTTTGTGCAAGTGAGATGAGTAAATGCTAGCCTGACGTCGTCATACTCAATTCTAGTCAGAATTTGAGTCTGATACTGCTCCGTTGGGCTGTGATTATGGGGCGTGTTTCAACCGAACCAGGAAAGACCTCAATTGGATAGACCTACAACCAATCAGAGCAACGGAGCGACGCATAACGTTAGTTGTCAAATGTCAACAGAACTCAACTGCACACAGTGTTGCACAGTCCGCGGGTTGAAGCGACCCCAATTATGTGATATACAGACACAGAAATGCGAAATTTAGCAGCCGTGCCAAAATAACACATATTTTACCCCCCAAATGCCATTTTTCCCGGAAAACCCCCCGAACCCAACCCGCCCCACCCGGAAAGCTATTGTGCTTGTTTTTGGCTAGTTTTGAGTAGCAATCGGTATTGGGCGGGTTTTGCTCTAAAAACTTGGCAACCCTGTCTGTACGCACGCGAGTGTAAACGATCTTTGCCGGTGTTGTAAAAAAATTATTTAAGGATACACAGAGTACTTACCAACACGATCATCATTTCTGAGAGAAATAGTAAAGGTGAATATACGAACAAGTTCTCCGTTTAGGATTAGAACAAATTTAACCCAAGCGCCTTTGATGACGTGGATGATTACGTTACTGTTTATCATCTGTCCATCATCGTCTAAAGCCCGCCCTGACAATTTCATTGGTCCGAACAGTTTCTGTTCGGGCATAATTACTTCTCTACGGATCAAGTCCAGACCGAACTGCCCGTGCAAAAATATTTGTGGGCGGGGCTAAGTTCGTCTGGCATCCAGGCTAAGTAAATGCATGCTCACATTTAGTCTAGAAATATAACAATCATGTCCACTAGGGCTGGGCAAAAAAAATAGATTTTTCGATTAATGTTTTTTTTTAGTTTTTTTTTTATGTGGTCGATTCAAAATCGATTCTCAAAGGCCACAAATAGATTTTTTCCATATTTATTTCCGCAAACATTGAACATAAGATTAATGTTAATCTAATTACTAGTCTTCTCCACTAGATGTCACCCTCTTATTTGCCTTGCGCGATGTTACAAAGGAGCAAAAGGCGCGCCTGTCATTCGTTCATTCCTTCAGTGCTTAAATTGCAGCTTCTGGTGCGTTGTCAACGTTTGTAACGTTAATGCTGAGGTGAAATGCTGTAGTAATACTACAGATCTGCAGAACCATTTGAGGAGACATCACCCAATCGTTGCAACACCCCCACAGCCGAGCACACAACCGCTAAAAATCGATGACATACAAACAAATGCTTGCCTTGCATTATGATCAAACTTGAGCGTTCACTTAAGCACGTACGTTGGCCATTATAGACATATTCAAATCAACTGAGTCAATAAACAGCGAAGGACCAATAATTCAAACCTAATAGCTTATATTATAAAGAGATTTCCACATAAGTCAGCACGTTAAGGTATTGCTGTTCATTACCACGGCAACTACTTGTGTCCAGGTATGAACGCACTTATCGTGTATGAAAAGTAACTGCACAAAGTAATCTGATTACATAACTTGAGTTACTTGTAATGTGTTACCCTCAACACTGAAGATAGCGCCTACTTGTGGAAAATTCCATTAATGGCAGGGGAGCGTTGTCTCATAAATGACGGCAAATTCCATCAATGGTGGGGAAAGAGATAATAGCACTATTTCTTAGCCCAACCAAAATAAGCTATGAGTGTTTGTAATGTATTTTTGTGTTGTATTGTGAATGCACTAAAATGTCAGCCGCAACCCTGTGTTTAAGTGGTGTGAACACCATACTCAGTGCTGTAATGTTCCAGGAGCTCTTCTGCGGTCCTCTGGAGATCTCCGTCTAAAGCTTAATGTGAGAGTGACAACCCCTGTCTGAGGAAACACACAGCGCTTTTACTGGTTAACCCACCCTTTCCCCCCTGGCCCCTCAGGAGACTCCGTCAAAGCCCGTAGAGAGACGCGAGTCAACCTCGCCTCTGTCCTTTCAAGCTCGTTACAACTTGTGTTTAATGCAACGCTGCTCTTAGAACCGTTCGTCTAATTGTTTGCCATTGTGTTTAACCCATCTGAGCCTCTGACAGCACTCAACAATTGGAAACGCAGTCGCAGGGTAGCAGTTGTCAGCGCGAGCGTGCTAATTTGAATATGCAGCGAACGGGGGGCTTTCAGAGCGAGACAGAGAGGGAGGCCATATTGAGAGCCGCCATCTGTGTCCGTGTGGCTCCGTGCGGCCAAAGCAGGGAGATCCCATATGTCACACGAAACCCCGCTGGGTATAGCACTCTTGTTGCTGTTTGTTGTTGTTATTTATTTACGAAAGGCCCTAGGAATGAAATAAATCGAGCTGGGCTTGCGGTGCCAGGGCCGAAGGGGCGATAATCTGGCATCGTTAGGTCCATCTAATGAGCAGACTCCATGTCAATTGGCCTGTTTCTGTGTGTGTGTTTACCATCTGCAACATGGTATGTGCACATCTGCTGAATCACTGTGGTCCATTGGGCGTTGGGCCGACGTGGGACCATGTGGTGCGGTGGCAGAGACGGTCCCCAGAGCTTTCAGCGACAGACCTGGGCTACTGACATCACAGACACACCTCTACATGAACTGACATCATGGCTAGGCGCGCGACTAGAAATAAAGGTGACAAGTTAGCCTCAGGGCGTTTTCACACTAGAGATTTTGAAGTCAGAGTTCAGCTGGTGTGCAAGATGTTTTACAAAATCAAATGCGCATCACCGTTTAAGCAGTGTCTGGAGCAGGGTTTCCCAAACCTTTTCAGTCATATCACATTTATTCCATGGTTCTGGGGTGCACCCATGGAGAAACTAGACATAAAAGTGACTATGTATCCTCTGTGGTATGCATTGTTCGGAAATATTTTTTTCAAATAATTTTTTATTACATGAAATAGCTTTAATCATACAAACCAAATTTTTTTTTGGGTTGAAACAATTTGGGCGGCGCACTTAGGAACAATGGAAAATGATCAAAAAAGTAGTTTTTCTATAAAATTATGATTTACTTTTCTATTTAAATGCACATTTCTTTTAGAAATTGATAGATTTATCAACTTGGAACTCATCTGAATGCAAACCAAGAATAAGTCGATCGCTATCATTTAACCTTCAAAATGGCTAACTCATCTTCAAAACTCATCCACACTCTCATCACATTGAAGAGCTAACTCTGCACTCTCACCCTTTCCATAAAATATTGCTGTATTAATTTTCACCAAAAAAAAAAAAAAAAAACTATCAATGTTTCCATATGGCAACGCTGTACCGCAAGGGAATTGCAGTAATGCATTTCCCCGTTGGGATTTTTATAGATAGTAGCATCAACGATATGATTGCAGTTATTTATTTATTTAAAGTGTTTATTGTAGTATAGTTGTGTTTATGCATAAGTAACAAAATTATTTATTCTTATTAAAATCCGCCTTGAGAAGAGATGTTTAGAAATGAGGTTAATAGAGCAGTTTCTGGAGCACCTCAACCGGTGTTCTTCGTGTGAGGGTGACTGTGGGAAGAGTTTTGGAGGGACATTCAAATGTCATTTGACCTAAAAACTTAAAATCCATACACTAAACTTCAATGTGATCCAATGCTGTATTGTGTCTTTTCCGCTGAAGAAAAAGTCATGCAGGTTTGGATCTAGAGCTGGTTAAACACCCCAATTAAACACACTTGATCCAACTAAACAAGGTCTTTAGAAACTTGATTATGCGTTGAGGCAAGTTGAAGCTAAACTCAGTAGGGCATTGGCCCTCCAGTAGCAGGTTTTAAAACCCCTGACATAGCCTAAATGGTGACAGAATTTTCATTTTGGGTGAACTATCCCTTTAAGTTGTACTCTTGGTTTTACAGGTTTGAACAATACCAAAATCTTACCCTGCTAAAGTACCTCCTGCTTAGGAATCGCTGGTCAAAGGTAGGATTAATGTGGACTCTTGAATTTGTATGCAAAATTTTAATGCGTAATTTGCTTGTTTTAGTACAATGCATTTGTTGCATCTATTTTAGCGCGACCACAGCGGATGCAAGTTCTGTTCATGTTTTATAGTTAAAGCAAAGAGACAAAACCATGGGATGCTGTTGTCTTCCCCTTCTGAGTTGTTACCTAGCTACAGTGGTAAACAGCTGTACCTGGTACTCAACAATTGCACTCACACCTTGATGACACAGGGGAACTGTGATGACCAAATACTGTAGTTGGGAAAAAAACATCTGTAGTGACCAAAAAAGGTGTAATTGGTCTCGAGATTCAGACCAAGCATCTCAAGAATAACCACTTCTTTTCCCTCAAATGCAGCTCCAAATGCACCTCTGAAAACCCACGTTGCGGAGTCAACGTTCTGGGAAATGGACTCAGCCCTTACTGTAAGAGAATGCCCCATAGGCTCAATTAACCTGCCAGCACATCGCTCTCTTCTCCCTGTGTTAATTAGATGGCTCCAGTGCCTGCCAGCACAGCGCTGAGACGTCTCCGTGCGGTGCGTAAGAACTGCCGTCGGGGCCGCGGGACACTCCCCACCCACAGCTGCCCACCGATGTCATCTTTAAAGCAGTAAGGGTAACTAACTCCCCATTCCAGCTGAATTCCGGATGCACCTTATTTAAAGTTAATGAGACAAAGCCTTCCTATAGCCTGCAGACACCCCATGCTCACAGAAAGATGGTACAAAAGCTACCCTTTCAAAATGTACTAATATGTAGGCTATTTTCAATACTCAATACTGTACCTTTAAGAAGTGTTGTACTCGAGAACGGTCTTAAGACCATTTTTTGAAGGTCTCGTCTCAGTCTCGACCGCATTTGTCTTGATCTCAGGATTATTTCTCAAGACCACAACTGTGAGGATCACTAAATTGCCGGTGCATTGTCTGATTTATTTGTTAACATCATTAATGTGATTTGATGTAAAACTTACTGTTTAAAATGCAATCAATAACTCTGTGATGTCTTTTGTTACTGCGGTGCCAGGTTCGAAATCAATGAAAAAAAAGGCAAATGCCCAAAATTAATAAAAATGCCAAAAATTATAAAGGCACAATAAAATGCACACAAATGCACAAAATTCAAGATATGATTGCAAAAATGTACTTGTATGAGATCTTGATTTTTTTAATATAACATAGGATATAATTAAGCAATATCACAAGAGCAAACGTTCAATAAACTAGAAGTTAAAGGCACAATATGTAAGATTTTTGGATTAAAATAACCCAAAAACCACTAGAACAACGTTATATATTTTGTTGACTTGACTTGATAAGTACACAATATCTCTAATGTTTCCAAGAGTGTTTAAATCCATAGAAATAAGCTATTTTAATCAGGACACGGACCGTGTCTGTGAGTCGCCTATCAATGACCACATCGCTTTACCCTCGAGTTTTATTTTATAGAAACCATGGAAACACCAAAGACGCTTTAATATGTGTTTTATTAGACAGGTGAGAAACTGTTTGGATGCATTCATCGACAGAAAACTCAACACAGTTAGTCTTGTTGTTTAAACCTTGTGTTCTTGATTTACAGCGAGTACCATGTTTTACCGCCTAATATCGCTCTAGCTCACTGCAGTGTGAACAAGTGTCTCATAGTAGCCGCCGAGCGAATGCACAGAGAAGCATTACAATTAGGGATGTCCAGATCTGATCACGTGATCGGAAATCGGGCCCGATCACGTGGTTTCAGACTTGATCGGAATCGGACGTTACCTCCCGATCAGGACTCGGATATATATGTATATATATTCTCATTATTTTTTAACACCTCTATAGTTATGCGGTGGCACAGAGTTAGACCCTTTTGACTCCACACAGAAACAGCAACGTGTGCGGCATGACATCACTTTGTTGCAGAGATGCTATTGGTTAAATAAGGTGAATTAAATAAAAAATAAGGAACATCCTGGATCCGTTTTTTTCGCTCTTCTTTATTCTTTTTTTATGCATTATAGAAGTATCGGATCGGGACTCGCTATCGGTAGATACTCAAATTCAAATGACTCGGACTCTGACTGGAGGGCAAAAAAATCCCTAATTACAATAACTTTCTACACACTCAAATAATGTATCTAATATGATAAAACAGCACTGTGCATCCTCCCGCAGTTTCTCTTGAAGCCAATATGGAAGTGACTTAAACTGCAATTCATCGACTGGCCAGTAGAGACAGACTCCAGAAGGAGCAGAATCTCATTGAGCTCATGTTAAAATGGCCAACTTTACAGCAGAATAAAACATGTTTACAGTCTGGTACAAATTCTTGCCCTTCATGACGACTGTCAGGGGGGTGATTCATTTTATAACTCATTCGTTTTCATTATTTAAAGCCTTAAATTTCTGCATAATTAAGGGCGTGGCCACTTCGAGTGACAGGTAGATAGCCATTTATCTGCTGTCTGTTAGTCATCGCGTCACCTCAGCTCCGCCCACTTCCCGCCTCTTTGCCCATTGTCTATTATCCGGGAGTGACACGCAATGATGCACTGCCAAGATGGCACCGGCCAGCTCGTCCCTACTTCACGCTTCAAAACTGCTCTTCAGAAACCTATGGGTGATGTCACCACGTCCATATTTTTTTTACAGTCTATGGTTTCTCTACATACGCTTGAGCTTGAGCTTGTCTGCGGCAAAATAAAAGCTCTGTGAAATCAAGGCGTCATCAAGATACACCTTTGTTTTGAATAAGCGACCTCTAGCGGCAAAAGATTACATATTGTGGTTTTAATATTAGGTGAGCATTTTTGCTATTTCGGCAACGTGTTTTGTTACTAAATGGATCGGCTGCTTTGAACAAATCGGTTGAATAAATGCTTCCGTGACTCACTCATTAAGTGCTTTGATTTTAGTTTCATATTATTTAAAAGTAGACCAATAATTGGATTTTCCCATCATATTTCTATATTTAAGATGGTATTTTTAAAACATTTATCTCAACATTATTGTTAGTGAGTTAGTCTTATTGTTCTAACTGTAGTTATTGATTAAATGCAAGACCTTTCTCAGACAGTAGATATGGATCTTTTAGATTAATTTGAGGAGTGCTGGTCTGGTCTTGTTCTCGGTTTAGGTGGTCTTGACTACAACACTACCTTTAAGGAACTAATATGCACTCCTTAGGGGTAAATACGTTACAAAGATGCCCTTTTGAAAGGGCACTGCCCAGTGTTTTCTGAGAGTGTGGCAGAAATCTGAGATGTGAGATGGTGGTCCAGTGGGTTAAACCATGAAACTGACACGCAGAAGGTTGCTGGTTCGATCCCAGCAGTCACCACCAGTGTGTCCTTGAGCAAGGCACTTTACTCCATGTTGCTCCAGGGGGATTGTCCCTGTAATAAGGGCACTGTAAGTTGCTTTGGATAAAAGCGTCTGCCAAATGCATAAATGTAAATCCAATCCAGGGAGTGCAACTTTTTGAACAAACACGGTAACACTTTCTCCTTGTCATTCAAGAGAGAGAAAATGAGTCATACAGTTTTGAGGTTTCATGTTTTAAGGTACGTGCACAAAACATCTTTCCCTGACTAATGCGGTGTCCATGTCAGATTTATTTAGTCCAAATGTGATTACTCACGAGCGTAATTACTTTAACAGCATTCAATTTCCTCGACACACTCACCCTCGTACTGACGAAACGTGGATTTCTTCCAGAAGCTGCATAATCAAGCTGCCTGTTGGTGCTAGCCGTAAACTGATCTATACCGGCCCTGAAATGCATATGAAAATGTAATTAGCGTGCTTATTTTGAGTAATGGAGATGAGATTGGATTAGCAGACTCTGATTCCATCCTCATCATGACAGCGGACGCATCTCCTTGTCCGCTTTAGCACCTTGTTAAGAAGCGGGAGCTGATGAGGTTAATTGGAGTCTTTCAGCGTGGCTTTAATGACTTGAAGGGGCAAATCTCGCCACTGGCAGAACGCGTGGCACGTCCGCGTGGACCGAATTCTCATAGGCTTGGATTTTGTGATTGGCTGAATGTCAACGAGGCAATTATCCGCAGGGATTCAGGCCGGCCCAGTTGAGGAGCGCAAGAGAAGGGCATCTTGATCCGTAGAGGTTAATTAGCTGACCTCATCCAAAGGAGGATAACTTGTGAAGGTAGCCGCCGGTTTTCTACGTGTTGGGCTTAGCACACTGTTGCAGTTGGGAGTTTGCGTGTGTGTTGTACTCCTTTTTCAAAGCCCTGACCTTTGCTAAAATTGTCCGTTTTTTCCTTCTTCTTTTTTTTTGTCAATAGCTGTCTTTGTATTCCGAATGCTGTCCCTCTTGAACTATCATGCATCTAGATTTGTAGGGTCTTCTGTCTTGGGCTTGTGCCTTGCGTCTGGTCAACACACCCACTCTAGACCACATTGAATGTCAGAGTAGACCGTTGCTGACCCCTCATGACCCTTGCGAACGTTAAGTCATCCATCTCCAAAAGGACAAACAATATGAAGTGAACAATGAATTCAAAGGGCTTTCCTTCACTTAAATATGTTCAATAGTAATGGTAAGTGGATGCATTGATTTGCGCTGTCCATGGTACTTTGAATCGTTACATGCATGCTTAGTATATTTCACTCAAAGGTCTAATGATGAACAGATGTTTGGATTAAGGTACCGGACTGTGTAAGTTAGTTAACTTTTGAATGTTTAAATTTGTTTAGTCGTTGGCAGTTTATTTTATACCAAGGGCCAGATTTACTAACAGCTTCCGCCAGCGCAAACCCTCTTTTGGCATTAAAAAACTACTGTCAGGATTGACTAAAGACACACAGTGAAAGATGGGCACAGTTATTATATGCATGTTGAGTTTCAGATGCAACATTTATGTGAGGAGAGTATTTAAATGAATCATGCAAGGTTTGCGCTTGTCAATTTATTACTGTTTGTTATTTACCGCCCCCAAAAAAGCACGATTGCGTTGGTCATTATGGTAATGATCCGGCTGTGTCTGTTCTTTAATTTGCACGTCGTCAGTAGATCACACACAGAACTTTCCGCTTTTTTGGAATTGCGCTCTCACGCTAATTTGCCCTGTTTAGTAAATCTGGCCCTAAATGTACTCTTTTTTTGCCTAGAAATCTAGACGCACCCTAGCGGCAGCCAATGTAATTTTCAGCCAGGGTCGTCTAGCAACTCTCCGTTGGCTTGCGAGCTGGAAAATCCAAACTCTAGTCAGGCCAATCACATAGATCCGGGTCGCTAAAGACCCGAATATGTATGAATGTTTGGAAAAACAGTCATGCATTTAAGGGTTAATTACGCTTTTACGCCTGCCGTTTTGCACGTCGGTGTGCACACTCACATTGGTGTCCTTTATTTAGTCACAAGGCGTTAAACGTCGGCGATAAGCGCGCGCGATAATCGTCCCAGTGTGCACGAGGCTAAAGGCTAACATATTCATGCTAAAAGCCACAAAAAAAAACTTACATTTTGATTTCATGGGGACTTTAATGTTTGGTGATAACAATGGTACTTTGATTAAATAGTTACTGAATGATTTCTATTTTCATAGACTATTGTATTTCAAATGTTCAAAGGTTCTTTCTTAGGCACAATAGAATTTAATCAGATGTCACAAATTCACTAAAAACGAAGCACTTTACCAACAATGAACTTCCATGCATAGCTTTGATGTTCTCAATCTGTTGCTCCACGAGTCAGTCATACAGTGAGTAAATGCATAAATAAATTTATAAAACTCAAAACAAAGACACAATCAGCAAATGAGTATTGCTTTTTTTGTGAGTGTGAGAGCCCTTTCAGCTGTGCTCACATTGTATTCTGTGCTGAATACCACGGTACTCAGGAAATGACCCTTTATGACATGGTCCTTGTTGCTATGGTAGCGTGGATAGTGATACACTTCCCGTTCCCAACAGAATGCAACATATTTTTAATGAAATTGCTTTAGGTGGGAGGTCCGTTGTGAACCTTTGGTCTGCTGTCCACAATGGACCACAGATATTCCAGCTAATAAAGTAGAAAGGTTTGTTTGGAAATCTGTTCAGGACATGTCTGCAGGAAAGACAGGTCACAAGTGGTAGTTGGTCTCGTATAGTGTTTCAGGCTTCAAACAGATAAAAAAGTTGGTCGAGACAAACTTGAAAAAGCCGGACCAGAAAGTATGAAGACGTTTTAAAAGCTTTGGTTTTCAGTGGTTTTCAGTTTGAAATAGTTTGAAGTTTAAAGTAGTTTTAAAGCATAAAGTTGGCGATACAGTCCATCAGAAAACAGATGATAGATAGATTTAACATGTTGGTAACATAAATTAGCATTTTGCTAGCATGTTTTAACATTGTTAACATTAATTAATATGTTAACATTAATTAGCACAATGCTAGCCTGAATTCACATGTTTTAACACATTGCTAGCATATTTGAACACATTACCAGTAGGAATAAGCACAATGCTACCACAAATTTGCTTGTTTTAGAATTTTGTTAGCATGAATTAGCTTTTTGTTAACATATTTTACAACTTTGCTAGTATAAATTAGCACATTTTAACACATTACTACTGTGTTTTAACATGTTGCTAGCATAAATTAGCACAATCCTACCATGTTTTAACACATTGTTAACATTAACTAACATGTTGTTAGCATTAATTAGCACAATGCTAGTCTGACTTAACATGTTTTATCACATTACTAGCATATTTTAACACATTACCAGTAGGAATAAGCACAATGCTAACATGAATTTGCATGTTTTAGAATTTCGTTAGCATGAATTATCATTTTGTTAACATGTTGACATGTTTTAAAACTTTGCTAGCATAAATTAGCACATTTGAACACATTACTAAGTGTTTTAACATGTTGTTAGCATTAATTAGCACACTCCTACCATGTTTTAACACATTGTTACCATTAATTAAAATGTTGTCAACATTAATTAGCACAATGCTACCCTGAATTAATATGTTCTAACACATTGCTAGCATTTTTAACACATTACCAGTAGGAATTAGCACAATGTTAACATGAATTCGCATGTTTTAGAATTTTGTTAGCATGAATTAGCATTTAGTTTTGTTTAAAACTTTGCTAGTATAAATCAGCACTTTTTAGCACATTGCTACTGTGTTTTAACATGTTCTAGCATAAATTAGCACAATCCTAGCATGTTTCAACACATTATTAACATTAATTAGCATTTTGTTAACATGAATTAACACAATGCTAGCCTCAATGAGCACATTAAGTCACATTGTTAGGTTGAACTAGCATGTTTTGGCACATTGCTAGCATTAAATTAACATTTTGCTATCATGATTTAACGTGTTGCTAGCATGATTTAGCACAGTGCTTGCATAATTATTTTGCTAGCATGATTAATCACGTTGCTAGCATGATTTAACATCATCTATTATTTATGTAGGCCTAGTGAACTGTTTTAGTTACACTTTATTTTATGGTGACGTAGTTACATTGCAGTTAAGTACTGAGTAATGTTAATTAATACATTAGTACTTATTAGTACTTAAGGTTAGGGTTTGGTTTATGGTTAGTTACTTGTAATTATGCATCATTTACTGTTATTACTATGATAAATACATTAAATTAAAGTGTTACCAATGCCGTTTCTTTTTAGTTCTTTGTCCTACAATGCAAAAGAGCATCATCTGAGCAATAAAATATGAAGGAAAATGATATGATATGAAATGAAATATGAAATGAAAATGAAGCCTGGTTTGTGTTTTTGAACAGGATGCATTTCTGCAGCATGTGTTAATGATGCTGGAATTCTGACGTGTACATCTGTGTGTGTGTGTGTGTGTGTGTGTGTGTGTCTCATCTGACAGCGTCCTCAGGTGCATGGTGTTGCGCTCTTGAATCGGGCTCTTTCAGCGATTTGTCACGGTTCTGTTGGGCCCTGCTGCGACGGCACGTGCCAGCTCACCACCGCAGCGCTGCTCCCTGTGTGCCAGACGGCCTCTCGTCGTCCTGACAGCCCACCACTGCTGTCACCCGCCCCGCGCCCGGGCACCGGCTCCCAGCCCTGGCAACGCAAGCGCAAGCACAACCCCTACCCAGAATAGATGCAGGCACAGGGGCCAGACAGAAACCCCCAAAGGACACACACACACACACACACACACACTGTGCCCTGCAGCTCTGCAGACTGTTCATTTGCTCAGGATGAGACAAGGTCAGATTCAGACACAACTTCCAGCTTTATGGTTTCATTAATGTTCCATAATAATTAAGGGTGAGGATTCTAGACTGTGATTGGATGAGACACTTGTACAAGCTGCACATTTCATAAACAATGGAACAAACTAATTCCATTGGCCTATTAAAGGGACAGTTCACCCAAAAATGCAAATTCTGTCTTCATTTACTCACCTTAACTCAAGTTGTTCCAAACCTGTATGAGTTTCTTTCTTCTGTTGATCACAAAAGAAGTTATTTGGAAGAATGTTTGTAACCAGGCAGATCTCGCCCCCCCCCCCCCCCCCCCCCCATTTACCGCCATAGTATTTTTCAATAGGGGGGCGAGATCTGCCTGAAAACAAAAAGCTTATATTAATGAATCTATAATAGTATATAAATAATACTACAATAAACTGTGTTGAAAACAGCCTTTAATTAAAACAATTTAAGCATTTTTTTAAAGTAAGCGTTTTAAAGCGGTTTAAGTATTTCTTTCTTTCGCTCTCTCTTTCTTTCTTTCTTTCTTTCTTTCTTTCTTTCTTTCTTTCTTTCTTGTACAGTAAATGAGTAATGAATTCTTTGTTGCTGGTGAAGAGGAGGGGCTGACGGGTGAGTGTTTGTTTCCATGCATTCATTAAACAGCAGCTGAAACTGAATTGGTGAAAAGGACACACACACACACACACACACACACATGCACGTTTACAGAGGTATGTAAATTAGGACATACCAAAGACTTCTCAGTCAACAATCCCAAACCTCAAAACAAAAGTTTACAAAAGCAATAAAAGCAGAGGACATTTTTTCAGAGGTGTGTGTGTGTGTGTGTGTGTGTTGGGGATTTATCAGCATTTTATCCCCAAAGGCGCTGGTGAAATTACGCCTGTCTTTCCTCTATATTTGTGTTTTTTTCTCTATGATGCATTTCAGCCCCTGTTGCATGTTCAACAAAACCAAACATGTGAAACACACACAGGTTGATGTCACAGATCACATAGTCTGATGTAATCTCTCCAAGCACTTTGGGGAGAGACATCATCTGTGTGTGTGTGTGTGTGTGTGTGTGCAGGTTGTTCTCGTAGCGGTCTGGCCCGATCAGCAGTCTGACAGTGATGGGAGGAGGCGGGAGAGCCAGGTTCATTTGCATAATTATGGTCGTGCTTCCTGAAACACAGCCCCGCCCACCGTCGACCTTTCATCAACCCGAATACTGAACAGCTCAGACACACACAGCAGTGAGTGAGTGAGTGAGTGAGTGAGTGAGTGTGTGTGTGTGTGTGTGTGTGTGTGTGCGTGTGTGTGTGTGTGTGTGTGTGTGTGTGTTACTGTTCATGCTTGTAGATTCTCTTGAGGTTCTTCTGAGTTCTAGGGTTTGTGCACCAAAGTGCTCACCAAAATGGAAAATATGGTCAACTTTTGTTTGGGTAAAAATGTAATAGAGCCGCCTTAAATCGGCTGTGTAAAGATGTTATCATGAGCTAACAATGAGCAATACTTCAATCTCAAAATTTTTTAAATCAAAAGGTGTTGGCATTTGTTAATGCACTGTGAACTAACGTGAATAAACGACGTACTGATGTTAACAAAGTTGAATAAATGCTTTAAAAATACACTGTTCATGTTAGCTAATGCATGAGCTAAATGAGACCTTATTGTAAAGTGTTACCCAGGTTTGTTTGTCACTTTCTGAAACGACATTTTCTTTCAGACTTGAAATGTGTGTCCTGTTAAAACTCTCAGATGTTTCAGGGTCTTTGTCAGTTTTCTCGGCTCTTGCCGTCTCGTTCTGTGAATGCACTGGGACCGGCGTGCTGCCATACGCTCTGATCAGTGAATAGATTTACAAGCATTAGGGTCGGGGTATTGTGTGCCGCTTGTGAACAGGAGGTCCAAGTCTTTTGTGTGGATCAGCTGTGTCCCCCCACCTCAGAAAGCTGTCTGCAAACCTCCTGCTGGATTGTGCCGAGGGTCCGGGGTCCCGGAACACAATAGACATGTGCCACGTTTAACTGACACTCAAAACCGGCCAACACACACACGCACACACATGCACACACACGCGCGCGCGCGCACACGCCCAATTATTTTTACTGATACTGATATGTTCAAGAATTTCAGCCTTTCTATACATAAATTATCTTTTTGATTTCATCTATCTATCCATCCATCCATCCATCCATCATTTTATCCATCCATCCATCCATCCATCTATTATTTTATCCATCCATCCATCCATCCATCTATCATTTTATCCATCCATCCTACACTGAACACTAAAGAAGACAATGTCAAGAATCTCTGAGCTGCAGTGATGTGAATTAAACCTTTATCTGCATGTTGAATCAGATGGAAAGTTTTAATACAGAGTGTACCATGCCTAAAAAGCCCTTTCACAGCTCTGTGTGTTTTCACCCTACTGTAAGTTCTTGTTGCCTTTGTGTGTGTGTGTGTGTGTGTGTTAGTTCCCGACAGCAACACCTGCCATACTGGAAAATGCCTTGAGGTTTGTGTGCTTTGCTGTGTGCCTGTGTAAGTGCAAGTGTTTACTTTCCTCTCCGTCTCTTTGTTTGAGCGCAGGCCAGATAAGAGCTACCACGCACCAGACCGCACGCCTCCGTCCGCCCGCTCAACGAGTGTTTACTTCAGAGGAAAGACAGCAGGCGGAGAGAGGGAGGACAAACAGACGAGTGTGACCTGCAGCAGGCAGGTGTGACCTCTACATTAAGACGCGTGTTTACACACATGACACGGGCTTGAATGAAGAGAGAGATTTGTTTTCATAATGCCACATTGTTGTGACACACCAAACACAAACTCAGGCATTTTAATGCGCTTTCATACCTGAGGATGCTAACTGGCGATCTAGGTTTCATTGTTGTATCCCTTATGAGAATTAAAAATAGGCAGAAATGTGATATTTGTTAACATACACTATCTTGCCAAAAGTTTTGGGATGCCCCTCCAAATCACTGCAATAAATCCATTTGTGAAATGTCCTTACTACTAAAAATTCCACAGTCTGTTAGGGGTATTATAACAAAGTGAAAGCAATTTGGAACAACAGCAACTCAGCCACGAAGTGGTAGGCCAAGTAAAATCACAGAGCGGGGTCAGCGCATGCTGAGGCGCACAGAGTCAATAGCTACAGACCTCCAAACTTTGTGTGGCCTTCAGATGAGCTCAAGAACAGTGCATATAGAGAGCTTCATGGAATGGGTTTCCATGACCGAGCAGCTCATCCAAGCCTTACATCACCAAGTGCGATGCAAAGAGTCGGATGCAGTGGGGTAAAGCAAGCCGCCACTGGACTCTAGAGCAGTGGAGACGTGTTCTCTGGAGTGACCAATCACTCTTCTCTGTCTGGCAATCCCATGGATGAGTCTGGGTTTGGCGGTTGCCAGGTGAACGGTACTTGCCTGACTGTATTGTGCAAGTGTAAAGTTTGGTGGTGGGGGGATTATGGTGTGGGGGTTGTTTTTCAGGGGTTGGGCTTGGCCCCTTAGTTCCAGTTAAAGGAACTCTTAATGCTTCAGCATATCAAGACATTTTGGACAATTTCATGCTCCCAACTTTGTGAGAACAGTTTGGGGACGGCCCCTTCCTGTTCCATCATGACTGCGCACCAGTGCACAAAGCGTCAGTCCATAAAGACATGATGAGCGAGTTTGGTGTGGAGGAACTTGACTGGCCTGCACAGAGTCCTGACCTCAACCCGATAGAACACCTTTGGGATGAATTAGAGCGGAGACTGTGAGCCAGGCCTTCTCGTCCAACATCAGTGCCTGACCTCACAAATGCGCTTCAAGAAGAATTGTCAAAAATTCCCATAAACACACTCCTAAACCTTGTGGAAAGCCTTCCCAGAAGAGTTGAAGCTGTTATAGCTGCAAAGGGTGGGCCAACTCCATATTAAACCCTACGGATTAAGAATGGGATGTCATTAAAGTTCATGTGCATGTAAAGACAGGTGTCCCAAAACATTTGGCAATATTTTCAAATGTAATTTATTCCTGTGATCAAAGCTGAATTTTCAGCATCTTTACTCCAGTCTTCAGTGTCACATGATCCTTCAGAAATCATTTTAATATGCTGATTTGATGCTCAAGAAAAAACTTTTTTTTTAAGTATAATCAACGTTGAAAATATTAAGTTTCTTTCAGGATTCTTTGATGAATAGAGAATTCAAAAGAACAACATTTATTTGAAATAGAATCTTTTGGAACATTATAAATATATTTACTGTCATTTTTTTAATCAATCTAATGCATCCTTCCTCAATAAAAGTATTAATTTGTTTCAAAATTGTAGTGTACACTGGTACCATATTCATATACCATAGAATACCATAGAATCCATGTCCAAAACAAACATAGTACCTGCATGCTAAATGTCCAAAGAAATATGTTCAAAACACTACAAACAGCAAAAGAAAGATGGTAGTTGTTGGAATTTTATTGTTAGTGAAGGAAGTGCAATTAATCAGTCTCATTCTCTCTCCCAGCATGCACCAGCTCCCTGGATCCAACCTCAGATGATGGATACCAGCTGAAATGTGTCCAGTTCAATCATTAGGACACACACTACAGGCCAGTCATTCAGAGAGGCAAGTAAAGTCAACATCCAGCCCTCTCAATGATGCTGAACTAATGCTGATTGATCACTGCTGCTGGTGTGTGTGTGTGTGTGTGTGTGATCGGTTTCAGCTGTAAATCATACCAGCTTGTTGTTTGCTGTATCTTCAGATGCCTTTACCTTGTTTTGTTCTGGTTTGTAAATGTGTGCGTGTGTGTGTGTGTGAAAAGGCTTTATCTGCTGTTATCTCCGCCGGCCCGCTCTGCAGCTGCTCTCCACCTGTCACTCACACAGGGAGTGGTGCTGGCGGTGCTCGAAGTGCTGGTGGTGCTGGTGGTGCTCGCAGTGCTGGTGGTGCTGGTGGTGCTCGCAGTGCTGGTGGTGCTCGTGGTGCTGGCAGTGCTCGTGGTGCTCGCAGTGCTGGTGGTGCTCGTGGTGCTGGCAGTGCTCGTGGTGCTCGTGGTGCTGGTGGTGCTCGCAATGCTGGTGGTGCTCGTGGTGCGGGTGGTGCTCGCAGTGCTGGTGGTGCTCGCAGTGATGATGGTACTCGTGGTGCTGGTGGTGCTCGCAGTGCTGGTGGTGCTCGTGGTGCTGGCAGTGCTCGTGGTGCTCGCAGTGCTGGTGGTGCTCGTGGTGCTGGCAGTGCTCGTGGTGCTGGTGGTGCTCGCAATGCTGGTGGTGCTTGTGGTGCGGGTGGTGCTCGCAGTGCTGGTGGTGCTCGCAGTGATGATGGTACTCGTGGTGCTGGTGGTGCTCGCAGTGCTGGTGGTGCTCGCAGTGCTGATGGTGCTCGCAGTGCTGATGGTGCTGGTGGTGCTCGCGGTGCTGGTGGTGCTCGCAGTGCTGGTGGTGCTCGCAGTGCTGATGGTGCTGGTGGTGCTCGCGGTGCTGGTGGTGCTCGCAGTGCTGGTGGTGCTCGCAGTGCTGGTGGTGCTGGTGGTGCTCGCAATGCTGGTGGTGCTGGTGGTGCTCGCAGTGCTGATGGTGCTGGTGGTGCTCGCGGTGCTGGTGGTGCTCGCAGTGCTGGTGGTGCTGGTGGTGCTCGCGGTGCTGGTGGTGCTCGCAGTGCTGGTGGTGCTCGCAGTGCTGATGGTGCTGGTGGTGCTCGCGGTGCTGGTGGTGCTCGCAGTGCTGGTGGTGCTCGCAGTGCTGGTGGTGCTGGTGGTGCTCGCAAATTCTTCTCTGGTCAGTGTCACTGAACAGCAGGCTCCTGTTGTGACAACTCGCCCCAGTATAAGGCTCAACGCGTGATAAATGACCAAATCCTGCCCTATAACAGTAGACAAGTCATTTAAAGTGTCTGTTGACCTACTGTGAGAAATAGTCATTGGCGTACAAAAAATGTGACAACTAGCCCCGGGCTCTCATATAACACTATTTTTTGTATGAATTTCTGTCAGAGCTGTAAGTCTCTATTTCTCAGCTGTGAGGTGAGGCGGTTTGTGGCTGTGTGTGTGTGTGTGTGTGTGTGTGTGTGTGTGTGTGTGTGTGTGTGTGTGTGTGTGTGTGTGTGTGTGTGTGTGTGTGTGTGTGTGTGAAGAGCTCATGACCTTTGGGAGGCGTCTGCATAACAGCAGTGTGTCTGAAGTGCTGCATTGTGGGATTTGGTGTCTATGGTGAATTCTCTCTCCAGCATCTGCGTCTCAGAGCTGCTGTAGAAGGTCCCCTGCATGCCGACACCAAGCAAGACTATTTTCTGTTTTCATTATAGTATTTTGAAAGAATTTCAACCATAATGTCCCTTCATCCAGACTCTCAGCCAACCCAGAGACTCCCACTATGAATTCGATTTTCTCTGCAACCCTGAATATCATCTTTCATTACTACATTAACATTATACAATGTTCAAAGTTAGAAATGTTTGCATGGTCTACCCAAAAATTTTCTGATAAAAATATCTGCTAGTATTGTTTGGATAGTTTAGAAGTTTTTCACCATTTTAATCACCCATAACTGATCCTTTAAGAAGTGCAAATATTCCATTTGTGATGTCACAAATCCTAAAAATGTTTCACAAAATCTGGAGAACAGCAACAGTTGCTCTGCTCTCATGATGTGGTTCATCGCATTGATAATCAGATGTTCTGATGTAATTACTCACAGACAAACAGTGCTTTAGGTTGATGTGTTTTATTAAGTGCAGACGTATCTCGGTACAGAATCCAGTTGGACACATTTCATTGTATAAGATGATGGTGATGATGTATTTCTCTGTGTTCACAGTGTGTGGGTTTCCACATAACTCGCACGTCTCTGCTCTTCAGATTGCTGGAATGTCACATCCAAAGTGGATCCCAATTTAACTTTTTGGACAGTTTATTATTATTATCATTTTAAGCATTTTTTTTTTTTTTGGACAAATAGCAACTGCAGAAACACACAAGCGCCGGACATGTAAAACATAAAAAAATAAATTAATAAACGATTGTATCTAATGCAAAGTGAATTTCAGACTTTCAGCAGACGAAGATCAATCTTTAGATCGATAAATGAAACATTTGGCTGTCGAGGACAAATTTAAAATCGATCACAAATGAATTAGGCGAACAAATAATTTAAATAAAACATTTGGAATAAATAAATAATAATAAGATAAATAATCACAAACATTTACACACACAATAATAATAATAATAATAATAACAACAATATAAAAATGATCAGCAACTGCAATCACTCCAACATTTACATGATTAAGGCAGTTTTACAGCATGTCAAGATCTAATTCAAGGCATTTCTGGCTACACTAAAGGGAGAAACCCTTGTCAGTAGGTTGTTTTTGAAAGCTACAGTCAAAGTCCACAGATTCACAAGCTCTATTAAAGCTAGAAACGATGGAAACGTATATACAGCCTGTGAATTCAAGGCATGTTCTAGGATTCTTAGGTCTAAAAGCTAAAAGCACTTGTGCGGAGATCCTAGAAAAATAACCGAACAGTCTAACCTGTTGTACCTCCTCCAGACAAACTACCTTACACTCTTAAAAAGAAAGGTTCTGCGTCGGCATTGACGGTTCCACGAAGAACTCCTTTCGGGTTTTTAAACGTTCTTTACCAAAAAAGGAAAACTCCATTCGGAACCTTAGTTTTTAAGAGTGTAGATTTACGCAGGATTTGCAATCAGTCTCATCCGGGTCGATTCTGTGGTTTAAGGCAGTGCTTCCCGAACCCACAGTCAATAGTTGTGTCAGATCCTAAATGTGCACTGCTGGGGGATTGGGAAGCACTGGTTTAAGGCACAGCGCTTTTCAGCAGGCTGGACGCACCGGCATCTGAAGCAGGATCACCTGCCTGTTTTCCGACGGGTGGCATTTGTTGATGTGTCTCGTAAGTCCCGGTGAGCTGTAAAACATGGCGGGGCAGTATTTGCACGGGTAAACCTGTGCCGAGTGCTGCAGACGGATGTGCCTCTCCTGGCTCATTCTGCTCGGGAAGTTTTCTCCGCACACCGGGCACAGGTGGCACTCGGACGCGCTGAGATTCAGAGGCGCTAGGCTTTGGGATTGGGGTTTATCGCACGCTTCGTGGTGCGCCGTCACGTGCTTTTTCAGGTACGCTTGACGTTTGAACTTCTTCCCACAGTGCTGGCAGTCGTACAGGCCGTCTTCCGACCCAGACTCGGAAAGTCCAGGACTAGGAGTGTCCCTGTCGCTGGAGGTCTCGGGGTCTTTTTCAGGCGCGGGCGTCTTATTGCTTTCCGGGTTCCCCGGTTTGGGTTTGTGCCAGCGCCGGTGCGAGGCCAGGTTCGCCGGGCAGCTGAAGAGCTTGTCGCACTCGGGGCATCTGTACTCGATCCGGACGATCCTGGAGCATTTGTGTTGGGCCAGAGAGAAGGGATCGGCGTACGCCTCTCTGCACAGCTGGCACACGAACTCTCCGAGCGGCTTGTCGCCGCCTGCGCACTGGGACCTGGGCTTCTGCTCCACCGGACCTTCTTTGATCTTCAAGCCCAGCACTGGAGAGGTGGTCATCTCGTCGTTAAACTGCAGTTTCCGCATAGCTTTGGCTTTTTTGGACGCGGGTTTGCCTTTGCGCTCTGTGTCTGGCGCGGGTCTTTTGATGGTTGTTGTGGTGCCGGTTCGGTTGCTGTTGCTGGTGCCTATTTTAAGATCCACGGGCACGAACGGCGCGTGATCGGAGATGCTGGGCGCAGCCGGGAAGGACTCCGCTGAAATAGGCGAGCCGAGATTGAAGCGCCTTTCCAAACACGCCCTCTCGTGCTCTCTGCTCATGGGTCGGGTCGGGCTGTAGATGGACCGGTAGACTGTTTCGGGGTTCCCGAACTGCACCGGCGACACCGGGCGGCGCGCGCACAGCGCATCCTGCTGCTGCTGCACGGCTGGAAACGCGCCCTGCTCATCCTCCTCCGAGCGGACGCGGTAGGAAACAGGTGTCGCTTTCTTATTTCTTTTGACTAAAAATCCTCTGGGCATCTTCGCCAGCTGAAAGGCACTTCAGAGGGGTTGAAATCAGAGGCACACCTGGTACTGTATATTTGGACGCGTGCGGTGATCTTTCCATCACGGAGGCATAGCAGCAGTCTTTTTAAGCAGGAATGATGACATTGTTCTCGCCCCTCGCCGCCTCGTCCAATCAGATGGAGCTGGAATCCCTATGGATTCGGAGATGGGAGGGTCTGCAGATTGTTTGGGCAGATGTACCTGAGGTTTATTATATTAGGATGCTTTAGGCACACGCTGGTTCCTCCTTTTTTCACGCTTTGATGCTTCCCGTCAATGCGCACGTGCCCCGCCTTTATCAGCATCCTTTAAGGGGCTCCTTCACTCTTCGAGCATCAGAATTTCAAATGAAAAAGGGGGAAATGGCAACAAAGAAGTCGTGCAATGTCCTATTTTTAATAGGCATGCTAGTTTGAACACAAATGTCTTGAAATCAGTTTGTGCGGCGCAAAAGGGCTGCAAGGTGCATGCGTAATTCGTCTCGAAACTAATTAAATGTATAAATCAGACGCCTGCAGGCTTAGGACATGTGCGACAGTTGAATGCGGGACGTATTAATCACTCTTTGCGCGCATACATAATTCATAAAAGAGGCTCCTCTCGTTTGCATCACAAAAGACACGCTTGCGCGAGCCGCGGGGACAGACGCGCATCATCCTTCTGTTCAAACGGACTCATTCCTGCCTCAAACTCACCCGTGCCATCATCATCATCATCACCATCGTTGTGCTCGTGTGTGATGATGTCATTCCAATGCAACGGTCTCGTCATAGCGGAATTTCGCGTAATCTCCATCGCAATCGCATAAGCACAGTGTGTTTTTAAATTTCCACATGCAAGATCATGTTTTTAGGGGGGTAAATGGTTTATTTGCGTAACTTAGACAAGCACATTTGTTGCATCTGAGATCTGATGTGCACACCTTTTATTCTATGTTACTATACTGTATTTTTTTTATTGCATTTTTTTTATTGCAAGGCCCAGCTTTTAGAAAAACACATTTGTTGCATCTGAAATAGTTTGATTTGTTTTTATTTGTAACATCTGATCCGGTTGCATTACTGCCCATACATGAGCTCTGTGACGTGTGACTGTTGGCTCATTCTGCCCCGTGCACATTCATTATCATACAGCTGCAGCTTTACCCTCATTCTGCTGCTCTTATCTGCCCCGCCGCACTGAGGAGCCGTGCTGCCTTCATCTCCGCTTAATATACAACCCAAAACTAGATAGCACATACACAGAGTATTCGAAAGAGCACAGTCAGATATTTTGAATGAATTGCCACTCACTAAACATTTGCATTTGACAAAAAAAGGAGCTTTATTTATTTGCTCAAGTTCTTTGCCCCTCCTCCCCACACACACACATAATGTGTCCCCCACCCTCCAAACATATGGCGCAGCAAATGTAAAGAAATAAAGAAACAAAAGATAAAGTACTGAATAAACGCTCCTAAATGTAAAATGGATATTGATTACAGCAGTCCCGGCCGGGCGTACATAGGCAGATGGTATCTGTTGTACTTCAGATAATCCAGAACACTCTTTCTCAGAGCAGAATAAGCCTCGCTTTTCTGAAACGCCTCGCTGAGACTCGTCCGCTGATCGGACTCTGCTTTATCGTCCACTATCTTCTGAAGAGCCTCTTGAATGGACACCGAACCACTCTCACCCTGTGTGGACAAGACACAATGCAAGTCTTGTTTTTTGAAATATGCACATCTCATGTTCCTTTTTAAAAGACATGACAAGTGAGATGTTCTTTTATTTTATCTTATAATCGCGCTTGAGTCACCTTTAGAGGAACCTGTGTCGTTTTTGAACCCCCTTCAAGACCCAACTTTTAGCAAGATGGTTTATAAAGCACACTTGGACAAACACATTTTGTTATTTTTGATCTGATCTGGTTGCATTTCTGTCCACAAAAATACACTGATTTAATCAAATACATTGCATTTAAATGATCCGTGCATGACACGGACAGGTGCAACCGTGTTGCCGCGTTTATCTGACATCAACAGATGTTTTGGAAAGACTTTTCAGAGGGTAAATGCTTCAAACATAGATGTGGATGTAAAGGAAACCGACCTGAAGTTTGGCCGAGTCCATGATTTGGCGCACCTCCTGTTCAAAGTCAGCAAAGCGGTCGTGATAAAGAGCCAGACACCAACTCTCTTGAAAATAACTGGGGAAAGAGGAAATTAAAAAGTGGATTTAAAGACATACACAGTATTTTTTGTTTGTTTTGATTCAACAAGGATGAATTAAATCTAAAGTGACAGTGAAGACATTTATAATGTTGATAATGCTGTTCTTTTAAACTTGTTATTCATCAAAGAATAATATAATAAGACGTTATTATAAATCCTCATATTAGAATGATTTGTGAAGGATCATGTGACACTGAAGACTGGAGTAATGATGCTGAAAATGCAGCTTTGATCACAGGAATAAATTACATATTACTAAATATTCAAATAGCAAACAGTTACTTTAAATGATAATAATATTTCACAATATTTCTGTTTTTACTGTATTTTTATTCAAATAAATGCAGCCTTGGTGAGCAGAAGAGACTTCAAAAACATAAAAAAATCTTAAACTTGTTCACTCAAAAATCTAAATTCTATCATTATGTCTATGACTAATAATATTCTTTTACACTTTTTATTAATCAAAGAATAATATAATAAGACGTTATTATAAATCCTCATATTAGAATGATTTCTGAAGGGTCATGTGACCCTGAAGACTGGAGTAATGATGCTGAAAATCTAGCTTTAATCACAGGAATCAATTAAATTATACTATTATATTCAAATAGCAAACAGTTATTTTAAATGATAATAATATTTCACAATATTACTGTTTTTACTGTATTTTTAATTAAATAAATGCAGCTTCGTTAGCAGAAAATAGTTCAAAAACATAAATCAAATCTTAAATCTTAATCATTATGTTTATGACGTGTTAGACATGCAGTTTTTAATGATGTTTTTATAGTGTTTTGTCTTTTTAGAGCTTGACGGACGTGGGCACTGTAAAGATTCATGTTCCTTTTGCATTCCATGGAAAACAGCAAACGGGTGTATAACGACATGAGGGCGAGTAAATAAGGACCGAACTTTCATTTTTGGGTGAACTGTCTCTTTAACTCTGGACACACACTTAGCATGTTCATCTAATACCCTCCATATAGCATCAGGGTTGATCATGTTCTTGACGATTGACCGTTCTCCGTAATGACATGACACGACAAAAGACCAGTGAAGAATCCCATTTTAATAAGTGTGATCAGCACTGCTGGGTGGCTTAACTATTGTCTCCTGGTGGTGTGGTAAAGCGGATTGCACACCTGCATAAACAGATTAGTAATGCAGGACAATGGCCCTGGTGGTGAAGGGTCAGCGGTGGTAAAAATTTTGGAGCAGAGGTCACACTGACGGAAATGGATCTTCATATAAAGTGTGACCACATGAGGACAGATATGATTAAGGTTTGGAGTGACATAAATAATCCTGTGCATTAATTCAAGAGAATTAGTTGTTAGGTTTGGGTTCTAGGGTTCTGGTTCTATAGGGTGAATCTAAGTAGGTCATATCACCGCAAAATCAAAGGGAGAAAACTATCATTTTATTAAGGATATACATACATATATACATATATATATATATATATATATATATATATATATATATATATATATATATATATATATATATATATATATATATATATATATATATATATATATACTAGTGCTGGGAATCAATAAAAAAAATTAACTAATTAATCACATTTTTTTCTGTAATTAATTTTCTGTGAATATTTTTTTATATTTTAAGTTTCTAATATTTTGATATTGTAATAATTTCAGTTACTCTCCAAATTAATGAAGAAACAGTTTAAAGACAGCATATTTTAAATGTGTGTTGTAATGGCATGTTTTTATGAATGAAGGCCAGTATCACTGATACTAATGTCTCTATGAAACATTAATGACGTTACATTACAGTATAACTGAAAGCTCCCAATTTCAACATTTATTAGGCTTTAAAAAAACAACTTTTAATTTAAGTGAACTTAAAACAATCTTTACATAACCCCATTATAATAAATGTTATTTTTACCCATGGCCTTCCCTGTTAGACATATACAGAAATGTAAGAGTTATCAAACACCTTTCTTAACTGCATAAATAATAAATGAAATATAGATTAATCATCATTAAAGCTACATTTTTCTCTGTTCCCGTTGTTCTTTGATGAACATTAATGACAGGCATCATCAGTGCTCCTGTCACTTTAAGAGCTGCCGCTGATGAACATGACGCGGATCTGACGCGCTGTCCCACGCATCTCATTTCCTCACAACTCTTAAAGTTAATTTAAGACGTTATTTAACTAATTTAAGACTCCTAATATGAGAATACTCAAAATTCCCTGTTGTTGTTGTTATTTTTTGTTCGTGAGCAAAAGAGAACTCGATGCGAGTAAATATTTTTAATGCGTTAAGCTGAAAAAATTAATCGCCCGCGTTAGCCCATATATATATTTATAGAAATATACACACATGAAAAAAATACTATAGTATATTATAGTAAAATTACAGTACAATTAATCTAGTAAATACTATAGTGTTTTTGAACCATACTATAGTAAAGATACTACAGTAAATTGTAGTATATTGTGGTATATTATAGTATTTACTACACTTTGTTTATTTACTGTAGTATATTTACTATAGTACGGTTCAAAAACACTATAGTATTTACTAGAGTAATTTTATTATAATATACTATAGTATTTATATATATATATACATACACAGGTGCTGGTCATATAATTAGAATATCATCAAAAAGTTTATTTATTTAACTAATTCCATTCAAAAACTGAAACTTGTATATTATATTCATTCATTACACACAGACTTATATATTTCAAAAGTTTATTTCTTTTAATTTTGATGATTATAACTGACAACTAAGGAAAATCCCAAATCCCAAAAGAAAATTAGAATATTGTGAAAAGGTTAAATATTGAAGACACCTGGTGCCACACTCTAATCAGCTAATTAACTCAAAACACCTGAAAAGGCCTTTAATGGTCTCTCAGTCTAGTTCTGTAGGCTACACAATCATGGGGAAGACTGCTGACTTGACAGTTGTCCAAAAGACGACCATTGATACCTTGCACAAGGAGGGCAATACACAAAAGGTCATTGCAAAAAAGGCTGGCTGTTCACAGAGCTCTGTGTCCAAGCACATTAATAAAGGGGCGAAGGGAAGGAAAAGATGAGGTAGAAAAAAGTGTACAAGCAATAGGGATAACCGCACCCTGGAGAGGATTGTGAAACAAAACCCATTCAAAAATGGGGGGGAGATTCACAAAGAGTGGACTGCAGCTGGAGTCAGTGCTTCTAGAACCACTACGCACAGACGTATGCAAGACATGGGTTTCAGCTGTCGCATTCCTTGTGTCAAGCCACTCTTGAACAACAGACAGCGTCAGAAGCGTCTCGCCTGGGCTAAAGACAAAAAGTAAAAAAGAGGTCCAAAGTTATGTTCTCTGATGAAAGTACATTTTGCATTTCCTTTGGAAATCAGGGTCCCAGAGTCTGGAGGAAGAGAGGAGAGGCACACAATCCATGTTGCTTGAGGTCCAGTGTAAAGTTTCCACAGTCAGTGATGGTTTGGGGTGCCATGTCATCTGCTGGTGTTGGTCGTTTTCTGAGGTCCAGTGTAAAGTTTCCACAGTCAGTGATGGTTTGGGGTGCCATGTCATCTGCTGGTGTTGGTCCACTGCGTTTTCTGACTTCAACAGATGTTTTGGAAAGACTTTTCAGAGGGTCCTTTTCAGAGGGTCCAAGGTCAACGCAGCCGTATACCAGGAAGTTTTAGAGCACTTCATGCTTCCTACTGCTGGCCAACTTTATGGAGATGCAGATTTCATTTTCCAATAGGAATTAGCACCTGCACACAGTGCCAAAGCAACCCGTACCTGGTTTAAGGACCATGGTATCCCTGTTCTTAATTGGCCAGCAAACTCGCCTGACCTTAACAGAAAGGTCTTAATAGAAAATCTATGGGGTATTGTGAAGAGGAAGATGCGATATGCCAGACCCAACAATGCAGAAGAGCTGAAGGCCACTATCAGAGAAACCTGGGCTCTCATAACACCTGAGCAGAGCCACAGACTGATCGAGGCAAAAGGAGCCCTAACTTAGTGCTGAGTGCTGAACATGCTCATACTTTTCATGTTCATACTTTTCAGTTGGCCATGATTTCTAAAAATCCTTTCTTTGTATTGGTCTTAAGTAATATTCTAATTTTCTGAGATACTGAATTTGGGATTTTCCTTAGTTGTCAGTTATAATCATCAAAATTAAAAGAAATAAACATTTAAAATATATCAGTCTGTGTGTACAAGTTTCACTTTATGAATGGAATTAGTGAAATAAATAAACTTTTTGATGATATTCTAATTAAATGACCAGCACCTGTATATACAGTACATGGGAAATTTTACGACTTCAAACACGGCTCAACTAATCAGAATCAAGGACCAGAACTAACCATTTTATATTAGACTAAATATTGTAGAATTTTGCTTCATTTGTAGATGTGAAATTAAGAATAAGTCTTTGATTTGAAAGCTGTACCTGATTTGAGCCCTGATTTAGTCTGTTTAGAGTGTAAATGCATTGTCTGACTGTAACAGAAAAATGAGATTTATGTGACAAGGCTGGACCTGTACATGTCATGAACCAAACCCTCGTCGTAGCGTGAGCAGAGATGATTCAGCAGCAGCTGGTGTTTCCTGTAGAGACACAGGAGGTTGGAGACAGGAAGTGCATTCTTCGAGAGGCATGTGATGCTCTCCACCACATCATGCTGGCTGAGATGCAGATGAAAGTAGTTCCCTGTTTCGGTGCGGCCCGTCACCATGTCACGACCCTGCAGGACACAAATAATAAAGGTGGACCTTTTTGCAACACTTAGGGTGTGTTCACGCTTGTCGGGTTTGGTTAGATTAAAACGAACCCTTGTGTGATTGCTCTGTTAGTGCAGTTCATTTGAAAAAGTGTGAACGCTGCCGTCTGAACCCCGTGTGCATTGAACAAGTGGACCAAGACCCTTGAAAAGATGGGTCTCGGTCCTCTTCCAAACTAAGGGTGTGTTCAGTTCATTTGGTTAGTTTGGTCTGGGGAAAAAAAAAGTCGTCTTGGTCCACTTAGTGTTCACAGTGGCATTTTAACACTGTACCTAAAGTTGTATGTGCATAGTTACATATGATGGTATTTTGACCAGCTGAGAACTGGTGAAGAGCTTATAAAATATGTAAAGGAGTCAATACAGCAGCAGGAATTCCTCCGTCACACACAAAAAACCAAGATCTGCTGACGAGGAGACACGGTTCTGATGCCTGTACCGAACTCTGATGGACAACTCTGTCCTTTTTAGGGTCCCGTCTTCCTGGTTTTGGTTCGTTTATGTCTTTGGTCCGTGTTGCGTTCATATTTCATTCAAACTGCACTGAGTTAATTTGGAATACAGCTGAAAAGATGGGTCTTGGTAAGCTTGTTCAATGCACACCAGGGTTCAGATGGCAGCGTTCACACTTATTCAAAATAACCTAACCAAACATGCCGAACACATCCTAACTCTGGTGCGGTTCGAACGAAATATGAATGCAACACCAACCAAAGACTTGTAAACGAACCAGAATGCTCAAGCATAGCTGTTTTTTCTCGTCATGGTCGTGATGTTGCCATCAGAGTTCAGGTACAGGCGTCAGAACCACGTCTGCTCGCAGCAGATCTTGGTTTGTGTGTGTGGCGGCGGGATTCCTGACGCTGTTTTGACTCCTTTACACATTTTATAAGCTCTTCACGAGTTCTTCTCAGCTGATCAAAATACCATTATTTGTAGCTACGCACACACAGCGAGCGCTTTTAGCCCAGCACACAGCATTGTTTTGGATGTTCGACAAGTTCCATCGCAAAATATACATCATAAAAGCCATTTTTTGGTATCTTTCGGTTCGGTGTTAATGACAGTGTGAACGCTAAGTGAACCAGGACTAAATGCATCATTTTCTTAAAAGAACCAGAAGAACTGAACTACAAGTGTGAACACACCCGTAACATCTTGTTTAAAGTAATCTACTTGGATTGTTCTGTGACATGATGCAAACTAATATTTGATTTGGACCTGTAGATTTTAAACATACTTTCTGAGCTGATGGAGTTTCGTGGCCTTTGGATGTGGGTTTTGCGACATGGAGGTAATTGTATCCGCCTGGTAATCTTCCCCCTGTGAATGTGAGTATTTTTACAAGTTATTCATCATAACCCTTGTTTTTTTACAAACACAAAATGAATAGCATTTTCCCCCCCGAACACCACAAATATGATTATAAAGCTGTTTATCTCATATCAGACACTGTTTTTCTGTGTAACAGATGGTCCATTTTGCTATAATCACTTAGTCTGTGATTAGATTATGCAAATTAACTGTCAGTAGTTTGGTGTCGGTCAGAATTAGATGGGGGGTGGGGGGTGGGGTGACTGGGGTACGCAACACATGCTAAACGTCTTAAACTCCTGCTCGAATGTACTGGGCTTGTGATTGAGAAATTCAGAAGGAGAATAGTAACCTTGGATCTTGGCCTGACTGTAGAGGGGAATGAGCTGCTCCTGGTCAGACGGTGGGCCGGCGGGACGCTCCAGGGTCGGGTCACATAAGGGCAGGAGAACAGATGCCAAACTCTGCCCCACCTCCTTAGAATTAAAGCAGGAATCGCTCCATTGGTCAGCGTGGTAACGGCGGGAGTATTTGGTCAATGGGCCAGCGGCGTATATGGAGGGGTCGTTGGTATGGAAGGTGGTATCTACCACCAAACGCCCATCGAACACTAAACAGGCATCATTGATGGCCTTGAAGGCGTCGCAGTCGACAGTTTTACAGGAGAAGCTGAAGAAGACCTGGGAAGTCGAATGCAAGTGACATTTAAAGAGGTTTTTCAAATCATGATGGGCGAAACATCCTCATATCATGAAGAGTCTGAATGTCCTCGAAATAAAATACTTTGAAGGTCTATGAAATCATTGTTACTCTGTACTCAAAATGACCATTTTGGGGCGAAAGAATATTTTAAAGGCTCAGCTGGAAGATAAAGTAAATGTTTATTCAAATCAGATTAGTGTTAAAACTAAAATATGTAAACTACCTTTCTAAAGTTTGGGGTCAGTAACTTTTTTTTTGTTGAAAGAAGTTAATACATTTATTCAGGAAGGATGCATTAAAATGACCAAAAGTGACATTAAAGACGTGTTTAATGTTATAAAAGGTTTATATTTCAAATAAATGCTGTTCTTTTGAACTTTCTATTCATCAAAGCATCCTCAGAAATAAAATGTATCACGGTTTCCACAAAAATATGATAATAATCATAAATGTTTCTTGAGCAGCAAATCATCATATTAGAATGATTTCTGAAGGATCATGTGACACTGAAGACTGGAGTAATGATGCTGAAAATTCAGCTTTGATCACAGGAATAAATTATCATTATTATTATTAATTTTTTTTTTTTTTTTTTTTTTTACGATATATTCACATTCAAAACAATCACTTGAAATTGTAATAATATTTCACAATATTACAGTTTTTACTGTATTTTTGATCAAGTAAATGCAGCCTTGCTGAGCAGAAGAGACTTCTTTTAAAAAAAACTTTTGGCATAAAATCTTTCATTTACATTATAAGCACCTCACAGCAAAATAAATAATAAAAGTGTGTAATACTCCATTAAATATGTGAAGTGATGTTTAAGAATGTTTTCTGTTTCTAACCGCACACTCCAGTCGTAGGGTCGGCCCATCAGTGGTGAAGGACACCGATGTCACGGGATCTGTGTGTTGTCCATCGTTGAGTTCCTTCAACAAGCAGTCATGATGGACTTGGACATCCTCCTTTTCCAGAGCCTGTTTCACTGCGTGATCCACTGAGCCATCATGGAAACAGGAAGATGGGTCGTCTTTGGGAGGATGGACTACATGAATCCGGCGGCCGCTGACACCGAGGCGCATGAGCGTCTCCACACAGGTGTACACATCTATAGTGCTTCCATATACCACAGCATCGCCTGCGGACAGACCACACGCAATTGCATCATCAAATGCATCATTTACGCATTTAAAGGGTTAGTTCACCCAAAAATGAAAATTCTTACCCTCATGTCGTTGGACACCCGTATGACCTCCGTTCATCTTCGGAACACAAATGAAGATATTTTAGTTGAAATCCGATGGCTCAGAAAGGCCTCCATTGGCACAATGCAATGTACACTCTCAAGACCCATAAAAGGTACTAAAGACATCGATACAAAATCCATCTCACTACAGTGGTTCTACAATAACTTTATGAAGCGACGAGAATAGTTGTTGTGTGCAAAAAAACCCTAAATAACGACTTATATAGTGATGACCGATTTCAAAACACAGCATCATGAAGCTTCAAAGCGTTATGAATCAGCGAGTCGAATCATGATTTTTTTGCGCACAAAAACTATTCTCGTCGCTTTATAAAGTTATTGTAGAACCACTATAGTGAGATGGACTTTGTAACGATGTCTTTAGTACCTTTTATGGGTCTTGAGAGTGTAAAGTGCATAACTAAAATATTTTCATTTGTGTTCCGAAGATGAACGGAGGCCTTACAGGTGTCAAACGACATGAGGGTAAGTAATTAATGACAGAATTTTTATTTTTGGGTGAACTAACCCTTTAAGAAAACAGCCTGATCTGACAACATAATTGTGAAAAGACACCAGACATCCCTCCACACCCACACTAACGATAATCCATTAAGTTACATTCCCTCCAACGGAAAGATGGTTTACTTAATAGCAAAATAAACTTAAGCCCTTTTACCCTCCACAAGGGGGAAGGGATGCAATTTATTACGGCCGTTTGGAGAGATAATATCAGTGGCTATGAAACAGAGAAGGGTCACTTAGCAACCCGGAGAAGGTCCCATTAGGTTAGAGGATAGGAAAGAAAGAAGGAAGAGAAGATGAAGGAAGTGATGTCCTTTCACTGCTGCATCTAAACAGTGTCAGAAACCCTCTTAGTGCTGGATTGATTTAATTGAGATCTTTTGTGAAGGAAGGCCTTTGATGTTAATATTAGAGTCCTCAAGTATGAAAACTAATCAGACACACAAAATGACACAGAGGCACATATGCGTGATCTGGTATAATGACAGATGATTGGTTTGCAAAATCATTGTATACATGTGTATTAGTTTGGTTGTGTTTAAACTAAAGTATGAATAGATTACTTTGATCATATTGCTGTTACCATCAGTTTATTCATTTATCAGAATAAAACATTACGGAGTGTCTATTTACACTAACCCCACCCACTGACATCTGGTTGGGGCAGATGAAATTACGGAAGACACTTGATTATCAACAGTATCAATAGTGTAGGGGTAAGGCACATGGCAGAAAGTTTTGATGCAAATCGACCGGGGTTCTAATATGCCTTTTGTCGAACTCGCTCTACTCCCTTTTCCCATCCCATCTACACTATATTGCCAAAAGTATTGGGACGCCCCTCCTAATCACTGAATTCAGGTGTTCCAATCACTTCCATGTCCACAGGTGTATAAATCAAGCACTAGGCATGCAGACGCTTCTACTAACATTTGTGAAAGAATGGGTCGCTCTCAGGAGCTCAGTGAACTCAAGCGTGGTACCGTGATCGGTTGCCACCTGTACAATAAATCCATTCGTGAAATTTCCACAGAACTAAACATTCGAGTCTGTTAGGGGTATTATAACAAAGTGGAAGCAATTGGGAACAACAGCAACTCAGCCACGAAGTGGTAGGCTGAGTGAAATCCCAGAACGGGGTCAGCGCATGCTGAGGCGCACAGAGTCAATAGCTACAGACCTCCAAACTTCGTGTGGCCTTCAGATGAGCTCAAGAACAGTGTGTAGAGCTTCATGGAATGGGTTTACATGGCCGAGCAGCTCATCCAAGCTTTCCATCACCAAGTGCAATGCAGTGGGGTAAAGCACGTTGTCGCTGGACTCTAGAGCAGTGGAGACGTGTTCTCTGGAGTGACGAATCACGCTTCTCTGTCTGGCAATCCCATGGACGACTCTGGGTTTGCGGGTGCCAGGAGAACGGGACTTGCCTGCCTGCATTGTGCCAAGTGTAAAGTTTGGGGGAGGGGGGATTATGGTGTGGGGGTTGTTTTTCAGGGGTTGGGCTTGGCCCCTTAGTTCCTGTGAAAGGAACTCTTAATGCTTCAGCATACCAAGACATTTTGGACAATTTCATGCTCCCAACTTTGTGGGAACAGTTTGAGGATGACCCCTTCCTGTTCCTTCATGACTGCGCACCAGTGCACAAAGCGTCGGTCCATAAAGACATGGATGAGCGAGTTTGGTGTGGAGGAACTTGACTGGCCTGCACAGAGTCCTGACCTCAACCCGATAGAACACCTTTGGGATGAATTAGAGCGGAGACTGAGAGCCAGGCCTTCTCGTCCAACATCAGTGCCTGACCTCACAAATGCGCTTCTAGAAGAATTGTCAAAAATTCCCATAAACACACTCCTAAACCTTGTGGAAAGCCTTCCCAGAAGAGTTGAAGCTGTTATAGCTGCAAAGGCTGGGCCAACTCCATATTAAACCCTACGGATTAAGAATGGGATGTCATTAAAGTTCATGTGCATGTAAAGACAGGTGTCCCAAAACTTGTGGCAATATAGTGTATCAGATCGGAAAGGCATTTATTTTCAATAAAAATGAAGAAAACATAAAAAAAGTGTGTGTTTAATAATAAAGTGTTTATCGATTAGGGGTAGGTGTAGGGAGGGCTTTATTGTCCCAATAAGGCAGCATCCGTTTTAAAATTTTAATTTAAGTATAATCATCTACACTCTATGCTATGTATACCGTTTAAAGTACAACAACACCGAGGTGCAAATAATATCAACCACTATTCATAAGTATGAAAGTATCTCATTTCTATTTACACAGCCTATTGCAAAGAAAATACTGTTTTACATAGTGTAAATAGAAACTATTGCTATTTAAACTTAGTGTAAATAGCCACTGCCAAAACATGAATGTATACAAAATAATATTGAATGTCACAGGTGTGTGTGTGTGTGTGTGTGTGTGTGTGTGAATTGGCTTTGAACGTGGCTCATCCATTCAGATTTGAGAGCCAGATCTGTCTTTTATAAATGAGGCTTTGTCTTCTATACATCTCACACATGCAGTCCTGTAGCTTCTGTCTGCAACGCCATATTTATTGGTGCCAGTATATGTTAAATAGGATGTTGTAATAGTGGTCATTTACATATCTGTGTGGTGAATGAATGTGCTTCTTTCCCCATGCAGCGCTGTGCAGCCTCGCTCAAAGCCCTGTCCATGGTGCTGAACCACAGCCAGCGCCGCACAACACTCAACCTCTGAGCACAGAGATGTTTTCAACCCCAACAGGATTTCTGCCAAGACTATTATCAGGTCATTTCTGTTGACAACTTATTCAGAGCCAGACCCAGCGATGCCTCTCTGGTTGACCCAAATACAAATTCTCATGCCACCAAATTGATATCTTTCATATGCAGACGGTATAATTAGCATTCACTGATAATTGCGCTACTTCCCGGATTATTAAAGGAGGCTGTAATTAGTAAATATAATAGGCTTAATCAGACAGATAGCGGTGGCTCATCTCTGCCCGTGCAGATTAATTCTTAGCTCACCCTGCTAATATTAATATTCCCCTGTAAATGGATGGAAGGAGATTAGATTTCACTCACGCTAATTAGCTACTTGTTATGCTCTGACAGTTGGATGCAGCTTTAGAATAACAGTGGCTTGGTAAATGAGATTATGCATGAGAGAGTTCTGCCATGTCACACTGAGCTAGACTCATAAACTCTAATAAAAATATTTAATTAATATTTAATAAAATATTTTTAAATTTGCAGTAAATGCACCTGTCAGTTCCACAAAGTTGTCCATGAGCCACTGGTGGACGTATGAGCAGTCGTGCTGGTCATTGAGGGTGAAGAGGTTGGACGGAATGGGCCACGTGGATCTGTGTCTGGGCTGATGCGTGTCCAGACTGCTGGTGGTCCGGGTAATGACGTCGATACTGGTGAGACTGGGCATCTGAAGTGTCAAAAAATAATGAAAGTAAAAATCTCTACACACACACACACACACACACACACACACACACACACACACATATATTAGTGCTAGGCAATCGATTAATCACAACCAAAAGAAAGGTTTGTGTTTACATAATATATGTGTGTGACCTGTTAATATTTATTATGTATATATAAATACACACACATGTATATATTTAAGAAAATTATGTTATATTTATATATGAAATATTTATATATAAGATAAAATATATATATATATATATATATATATATATATATATATATATATATATATATATATATATATATATATATATATATATATATATAATTATACACAGCAAACTCACATATATTATGTAAACACAAACCTTTATTTTGGATGCGATTAATTGATTGCTCAGCACTAAAATATATATATATATACTGTGTTTGACCCCCTTTGGCCTTCAGAACTGCCTTAATTCTACGTGGCATTGATTCAACAAGGTGCTGAAAGCATTCTTTAGAAATGTTGGCCCATATTGATAGGATAGCATCTTGCAGTTGATGGAGATTTGTGGGATGCACATCCAGGGCATGAAGCTCCCGTTCCACCACATCTCAAAGATGCTCTATTGGGTTGAGATCTGGGGACTGTGGGGGCCATTTTAGTCCAGTGAACTCATTGTCATGTTCAAGAAACCAATTTGAAATGATTCAAACTTTGTGACATGGTGCATTATCCTGCTGGAAGTAGCCATCAGAGGATGGGTACATGGTGGTCATAAAGGGATGGACATGGTCAGAAACAATTCTCAGGTAGGCCGTGGCATTTAAACGATGCCCAATTGGCACTAAGGGGCCTAAAGTGTGCCAAGAAAACATCCCCCACACCATTACACCACCACCACCAGCCTGCACTGTGATAACAAGGCATGATGGATCCATGATCTCATTCTGTTTACGCCAAATTCTGACTCTACCATCTGAATGTCTCAACAGAAATCGAGACTCATCAGACCAGGCAACATTTTTCCAGTCTTCAACTGTCCTATTTTGGTGAGCTTGTGCAAATTGTAGCCTCTTTTTCCTATTTGTAGTGGAGATGAGTGGTATCCGGTGGGGTCTTCTGCTGTTGTAGCCCATCTGCCTCAAGGTTGTGCGTGTTGTGGCTTCACAAATGCTTTGCTGCATACCTCGGTTGTAACGAGTGGTTATTTCAGTCAAAGTTGCTCTTCTATCAGCTTGAATGTGTGTGAAAATCCCAGTAACTGAGCAGATTGTGAAATACTCAGACCGGCCCGTCTGGCACCAACAACCATGCCACGCTCAAAATTGCTTAAATCACTTTTTTCCCATTCTGACATTCAGTTTGGAGTTCAGGAGATTGTCTTGACCAGGACCACACCCCTAAATGCATTGAAGCAACTGCCATGTGATTGGTTGAATAGATAATTGCATTAATGAGAAATTGAACAGGTGTTCCTAATAATCCTTTAGGTGAGTGTATATATATATATATATATATACATTTTATATTATATATTCCCAAAATCACAGTTTAAATCAATTTAAAATTAAATTGACTAACTTTGTCTAATTTGTCAACACAAATGAGATACTTTGATATACTGTCTATATACAGGGCTTGAGATGAACTTTTGATGAACCACTGTGGCTGGTGGTTTTCCAAAGTTACTAGCCACTCAGGATTTTCACTGGCCATAATTTTGACATCGATACAATGGGGAAAAACTGGCATTTTGATATTTTTAATATAATATGGCATCAGGTATATTAGCCTACTGTCATTTAAAGACCGGACGCACAGATCTATTATACTGCGTTTACTTTCTCAACTGTTTATGTTCACTTAAAACAGAACTGACTGTGTTTACGTGAATACTCGCCAAGACCGGCATTTTGGCATTATTTTGTGTGCATTTGGCTGTTTAAGTGCAATAAGCAGCAAAAAAAACAACCCATTTTTTGCGTGTGAGCACAAAATCTGTGGGAATTATGAGCAATACACATTACGCACAATCCCACAGAGAAATTCAACCTGTAATACCAACAGTATTCATCCGAAGCAAATGAAACGAGTGAGTGAGGGGAGGCGGGTTTGTGTGTCAGCTCTGTCGAAGAGATATAAACATAAATAATAAATACATATTTATTGTATTTAACTAATTTACATGTATTTAAAATGTATTTAAATTAATTTATTATATATTTCCAGCTTCTCTCTGCAGTGCAATACTCCTAAATGTATTGTCAGACAGCATCATCCACATAAGCTGATTTCTCATGTGCTAATTATTATGCTCTGCATGGATAACAAATTAGCATTGCATTAATTTGCAAACACTGAGCTAAGTTGGCACATAATACATATTTCATAATTCGTTGTGACATCTTGGTTCATTGTGTTAATGTTGTGTTTGTGCGTCTCTGACCTGATACTGCAGGCCAGTGCAGAGGATCAGATAGTCATAGTTCACTTTACCACTCGCCATCAGCTCCAAGTGTTTGTCCTCACGGTCGATGGCCTTCATCTTACCCGTCACCACGCGGATCCAGGAGTGCAAAGACAGCTGGGCTTGATCCTGATCGCTGTAGCAGTGACTGTAGAGGAACAAATCCTGCATCCGTGAAAAGAGCAGTCTTCAAGAGCGGCCAGAAGGACATCAGGAAGTCTTTCAGTGTAACTGCTTTAGATTCTCAATGCTCAAGGTGAACTGTTTTACACTGTAAATGAGATGCTGAGAATCAAGGTTTCATGTGTAAGCTCTTCCTCCAGAGCTCTGATACAGTGTGTCAGTTGTTTGGATCGGTGGATTGGATTAGATGTGCCAGTCATGCAGAACCACTAACAGATGTGATGATAAACAGCCGCTCGCTGTAGCTCAGTTCCTGCTTTTCATCAAGAGCACCAGGAAGTGATGCCTTCGGTGAAGCCGCACTAATGCTGCAACTCTCGAAACATTCAAACTTAAGGCAAGACCTCTTGGTCAGAATCTCTTGAGAGACCAAAGCAGTTTTAAAGTAATACTTCACCCAATTTTATCTTGATTTATTTATTCCAACCATGTAATATTTGTTCCTCTTTGAAGAAAAACATAAGATGTTCTGCCAAAAATGATAATATTGTTTTCCAGTACAAATATCTAAACATCCTTTAGTCAAGATACAGTTACTTAAGAAGTAAAATGTCTCAAGTGTCAAATGTCTCACAAAAATAGTCAAAATGCTGAAATAAAAAACATCAATATTTTTGTTTTCTTGTTTTAGGCATAAACTCAATTTTGATACGATAAAATAAATCTTGTTTTCTGAAGAAAAAAATATTGATTTAAGAATTTGTAGATACACTATATTGCCAAAAGTTTTGTGACGCCTGCCTTTACATGCACATGAACTTTAATGACATCCCATTCTTAATCCGTAGGGTTTAGTATGGAGTTGGCCCACCCTTTGCAGCTATAACAGCTTCAACTCTTCTGGGAAGGCTTTCCACAAGATTTAGGAGTGTGTTTATGGGAATTTTTGACCATTCTTCTAGAAGCGCATTTGTGAGGTCAGGCACTGATGTTGGACGAGAAGGCCTGGCTCTCAGTCTCCGCTCTAATTCATCCCAAAGGTGTTCTATCGGGTTGAGGTCAGGACTCTGTGCAGGCCAGTCAAGTTCCTCCACACCAAACTCGCTCATCATGTCTTTATGGACCGACGCTTTGTGCACTGGTGCGCAGTCATGATGGAACAGGAAGGGGCCGTCCCCGAACTGTTCCCACAAAGTTGGGAGCATGAAATTGTCCAAAATGTCTTGGTGTGCTGAAGCATTAAGAGTTCCTTTCACTGGAACAAAGGGGCCAACCCCTGAAAAACAACCCCAAACCATAATCCCATTATCCCCCCTCCACAGGGCCTGAAATTAACACCCGACCACGCCAAATGCAGGTGAATTTTGCAATTGGCGGGTAACACTGTCAATCTACCTGCCACATTGGCAGGTAGCCAATGAGAATTGAGTGATATATTGGGCAGTTTAAGAGGATGCGACTACGTTCAGGCGATCGGAAAGAAGATGAGGCCCTTCTCTGACTACGTTTGGATGTACGAGTATTAAAGGTCCCGTTCTTCGTGATCCCATTGTTCAAACTTTAGTTAGTGTGTAATGTTGCTGTTAGAGCATAAATAATACCTGTAAAATTATAAAGCTCAAAGTTCAATGCCAAGCGAGATATTTTATTTAACAGAAGTTCCCTTTCAAAGCCTACAGCGAACGGCCGGCTTGGACTACATCCTGGTACTTCCTTCATAAATGACGTCAGTAGAACAGTAGAACAGTCTAACCTCCGCCCACAAGAATACGCGAAAAAGGGGGTGTGGTCTTGTTGCTCTCCCACGTGGAGAAGAGGAAGTGTTGCGTGGAGAAGACGAGGAAGTGTTGCGTTTGAGTGTGTTTGTCGCCATGTCGTCGAGACGCTGTTATTTTCATCCCAGAGTCAAATCACCTTTGTTTGGCTTTCCCAGGGACGCTGTAGAGATCATTGAGCGCATACATCTCCCCGTTAAGAGGCGTGACCTTTCCGTGCCACGTTTGCTAAGCTGCGGTCAAATCACAACACGGGAACCGCTGGCACAATCAGAACTCGTTACGTATTTCTGAAGGAGGGACTTCATAGAATAAAGGAACTCATCAGCCGTTTTTAGGACAGTGAAAACAGCGGTATACAGATAAGCAAATTGTGTTAAAAATACTGGTTTTTTTTACACGCGAAACATGAACACATGTTATATTGCACACTGTAAACACAATCAAAGCTTCAAAAAAACATGAAGAACGGGACCTTTAAACTGTTGGTGAGATGGGACGAAATAATAATGCAACGTTGACGTAGGCTACAGTACAATGGCAGTTGCACAGATGTGTGTGCGTCGTGTGCGTGTGCATGTTGCGAGTTGAGAAGCGGTGAGAAAATGTCCGGTACGCGGTAACTTTTCCAGTAATAATAATATTAATTTGGTTCTGTTTAACCGTTCCTGGACGTGACTAAATCATCCATCAACACAGCCGTGTGTGATCCGAGCCGTGGTAGGGCTATATATCTCAGTTTGACTGTCTGTGACACGGGACATCAATGAATAAAAAGATTTTAAAAAATGTATAAGAGTTATTATTACTTATATTGATTTTGTTAATGACTTGACAGCACTTAAATATGTATTCTTACAAGTTAAAAAACAATGTTTGTGGGACAAGTGGATTTTTGAAGGGGCAAGTGAAAGATAATTTTACTAGACAGATTAAAACATAAATAACAAAAAACTAGGGAATCAACAAAATGCAAGAATGATTCTGCATTAATTTAGCGTAAGTGGTGATCGATAGAGGATAATAATAGCCTAATGTATAATAAACTGACGGTAACAATGTTGCGCTGTTGACGCTTACGCAGCCCCTCGAGGAGAAATCAACGTTACTGAATGATTCAGGGCTTTGAATGAATCGTTTGTATCAAAGATTCAATGACCAATCCATAAACGACTGCCTCATTCTTGAATCAATCATCCGTTTGAATGAATCGACTCAACGACTCACTCACCTGCTGCCACCTACTGGTGGTTTAGTTTCATGTTTAAACATTCTTTCCAACTTTTCTTATTTGTATATTCGAAACTATTTAAAACAATCTCATAAAATGTTTTAATGCAGTTGTAAATTTTTTGTAAAATTGTTTTAAGTTAAATTTTTCAGTGTAAATTATTTAAGATGATTGCTAACAGCCCTAAAGTGTCTTATTATTCTAATCTAATTTATAGATCAAATTAAAAAATATAAACTGAAAGCTGAAGCATAGCCTATATTTAATAAGATTATGGGGAAAAAATGCCCTTTATAAAAGGTAAAAATATCAAAGATATGCAGATTTAAATATGTCAAAGCTGATTGAACACTGTTGAGAATAAATTATATTTACAACACACACACAAAAATCCGGACAAGCACATGAACAGGCTTAATATCGAGGAGAAAAAAAAGTGGCTGGTAAAAGGTCACTGTGGCAGGTGGTCAAAAAAGTTAATTTCAGGCCCTGCCCCTCCACCAAACTTTACACTTGCACAATGCAGTCAGGCAAGTCCCGTTCTCCTGGCAACCGCCAAAACCAGACTCGTCCATCAGATTGCCAAACAGAGAAGCGTGATTGGTCACTCCAGAGAACACGTCTCCACTGCTCTAGAGTCCAGTGGCGGCTTACTTTACCCCACTGCATCCCATGCTTTGCATTGCACTTGGTGATGTGCGGCTTGGATGAGCTGCTCGGCCATGGAAACCCATTCCATGAAGCTCTACACACTGTTCTTGAGCTCATCTGAAGGCCACACAAAGTTTGGAGGTCTGTAGCTATTGACTCTGTGCGCCTCAGCATGCCCTGACCCCGTTCTGTGATTTTACTCGGCCAATCACTTCGTGGCTGAGTTGCTGTTGTTCCCAATTGCTTCCACTTTGTTATAATACCCCTAACAGACTGTGGAATATTTAGTAGTAAGGAAATTTCACGAATGGATTTATTGCACAGGTGGCAACCGATCACGATACCACGCTTGAGTTCACTGAGCTCCTGAGAGCGACCCATTCTTTCACAAATGTTAGTAGAAGCGTCTGCATGCCTAGTGCTTGATTTATACACCTGTGGACATGGAAGTGATTGAACATCTAAATTCAGTGATGTGGAGGGGCGTCACAATACGTATGGCAATACAGTATATTTGTAATGGAATCATTATCCAGGACAAAAATAATAAGTAAGAAAATCATGTTTGCACTGTATAAAAGTACCATAAAAGCAGTCCAAAATGATTCATCTCAAATCTCATTTGCAGTCATAATTTTCAAACTTTCTGAATTTCGATCAGTCAACAAATTGCATAAATGTTTGCCATTTTCCACTGACTTGAAAAACATTGACATATCTATTTTTTTAGAGCGAGGCAATTCTGCCATCTAAACTGAAACGATAAGAAATGATCAAAAATGTTTTTAATTAAATGACTCTCTGGATTGCAATATTAAAATCTAAGTCAATGTTTCAAGTTTGGACTCCAATGAGGGGCCAGAACAGCTTTAATGCTTTAGCATTTCACATCTGTATGATAGAATGGAAATGACGCTGTTTTTCCCTCTCTCGAGGAGTGGAAATATGCCGCTTGGAGTCTAAATGCCTCTCGTTTGTAATGCATCGCTCACCTTGTAGCCAGAAATCTCATGTTATCATCAGAGCAGCGATCTGGAAGGCCGTGAGTGGAGATGAGAGTGAGATTGTTGAATCGGAGATGAGGACTGGTCAAATACAAGCAGGAGAGAGAAATGTGAGAGTCAAACATCTTTTTATCAACTTGTTTGCATCTTGACATTATATAAATGAGACACAGCGATGTTCATACTCTTAATGGATTTCACGAAAAGCGTGCCTGGCTAATAGATTTGATTTGCGCTCTTTTGAAGAACACACCCCGTGTAGGACAGATCTTGTCCATTTTGGATAATGAGGCTATTTTTGTCCAATTTTTTGTTCTTTTTTTCTGTCCAGAAATGAATACCATTGAATGAAGAGAGGACAGTGACGACGTCTGAACAAAAGCATGCGGGGTGTGTGAGGTTATTCTGCAAACACTCGACGGACAGATGCTGAAATCCCTTAATTTCCACTGCAGCGCTGGCCTGCATTAAAGCGCTTTCTTCTCCAACCATCACAGTAAAAGCCTTTCCTTTTGTTTTGTCCTTTTTCCCCCTCTTGTTTTGTTTCCTGTGTGCAGTGGTCTCCCCCCGTCGCCCTCCTCCCGTCCCCTCAGGAGTGTAAAAAGGTCTCTTGTCATGTAAATGACCTGTTTTGTATGTGCTGGAAAGACATGATCTCTATCTGTGGCGGGAGAGGAAATCAGGCTAGTGTGTGTAGAGAGGAGCGCTTGTGAGCGTGTGAGGCCTGCGGACCGTCACGATTGATCAGACGGAGGACGCTGGACACACAGCCGCGGGTCTGCGTTCTAGCGCTCTAAGCAATGCAGACAGACGGAGCTGCTACTGTCATCTTCAGCTATCTGTCTTTTATTTTAGCTGGGGGTTTTTTTATCTTCCTGCATGTTTGATTTGCACAAACATTCACATGGCCATTTTTAACACCACTTTGAACAGTGTACAGGGTTTGAAAGTCAGTTTATTTATTTTTAACAAAGGGATTCATCTATTCATTCTAACAGGTTTCAAAACCTGTTCATACAATTTGGGACATGCCTAAAACAATAATTCATGTTTATTGCATTTAAAAATATGTATCCACTAAAATATTTAACAAAATTAGGGGCATCCTTAAATACACTAAATACATAAAAATATAATATTACATACATTATATATTATTTACAAAATACTATATACATTAAAACTATTATAATATGATTTTTTTTATTCAAGCCATAAACATTCATTAATTAAATGAATGCTTCATGAATGTTTATTGCTACAATAACATTCAAATAAAGGTTTAAGATCATGCATACATTAAAATATTTCATTTGGGACCTGTCTAAATGCACTTAATAAATTAAAAATGATTTTATTTGATCTAATAACATTAAATTCAATTATTGTTTATTGCTAAAATAATATTTTAAAACATTTTGATTTGTGTGATTTTTTTTATTTAAAGCCATAAACATTAATTTATTAAATTCATGTTTATTGCTGGAATACAATTTTAAAACATTCATACAAATATGTGAAAATAATATGAATACAAATAAAAATAAAAAATAGGGTTGCACATTTAGCCTAAATGAACCACTCAGGAGTTAGCAGTTTGGGACAGGATGTTTTAGTTATTGATAAACATCATTTAAAGAAACATTTGTTTGATCACTTTTCTTACAGTAATATATTTTTTGCAGTACACACTATTTGTGAACAATTGTCAAACTTTTTTTTTGACTATTTTTATTGATGTTGTTTGATGTAGAATTATTTGAAGAACAGAATTATTTGTCCATCTTTTATAGTAGAAAAAGAAAAATCCAGAATGTGTGTCAATGTGAAATGTTAATCTTGTGTGTGTGTGTGTGTGTGTTTTCTCTCCACAGGCTGTTCTTGACCACCAGCTCACAGCGTTATGGGCTTATCAGCAGCTGACAGGCCTCTATTGTGGCCAGTGTCTGACTGCTAAGTTTAGGGGCCAAGCATCTTTATCGGTCCTCTATGGTCCTGCATTTCACCCCATCCTCAGGGGTGATAAAGGACAAGAGGGCGAGCGTGAGGGGGGCCAACAGTTTTGGCTTGATAGATAAGCGCTGTCGGCCATGGCCTCCACGTTCTCCATTAGTCAGGCGGCCTCTACAGGGGCTGACCGGCCATAAGTTTAGTGGACACTAACTGCCTCATTAGTCAAGTCATTAGCGACAGCAAACACCAATTGCGGCCTAGAGAACAGTGGCAGGGCTAATTAAAGGGCCAGCGCGTGACCTCCGCACACTGCCAGCTCTAGACAGCTGCGTGCCCGCAGTGCCTGCCAAAGCAGCAGGAGTTAACACACACACACACACACAACCGCAGAGCGACCCCTGGTTGCCAGGCAGTTATCAGCTTTCAGGAAACAAGAACAGCCTTAAATCACAGCTTTGTTTGGTCAAGCGCTCTGTGAGAAGCTGCTTCCAAACTCCTGACATCTCCAGATATCCTCTCGATAAAATGTAATTCCGTAAAAAATCGGATTTTTTTTTCAAAAAGAAATCAATACTTTTATTCAGCAAGGATGCATGAAATTGATCAAAAGCGACAGTAAAGACATGCGACAAAATATTTGTATATCAAATAAATGACGATATATGAAAAAAAATATATCATGGTTGCCACAAAAATATGAAGCAGCACAAATGTTTTCATCGATGATAATCAGAAATGTTTGTTGAGCAACAAATCATCATATCAGAATGATTTCTGAAGGGTCATGTGACACTGAAGACTGGAGTAATGATGCTGAAAATGCAGCTTTGATCATTTTACAATATATTCAAATAGAAAGCAGTTCTTTTAAATTGTAATATTATTTCACAATATTCCTGTTTTTACTGTATTTTAAATACAGCCTTGCTGAGCAGAAAGACCTCAACCTTTTGAATGGTAGAGTAAATCACATTTTCAAGAAAGACTTAATGGCATATTTGTTTGTAAATGAACTCTATATTTACAGTTTTTCTACCAAAATGTGGACCTGATATATAAGTCAAAATCTTTCCGGTCTTTTCCCTTAGAACCAACACTTGGTTGGGAATAACTGCTTAAAAATACATCATATTTTAATTTGAAGAATCTACAAAAGGCTGTTTTTCAAATTCAAAGCGCTTTGGCTTCCTTTAGAACACAAAGAGATCTCTGTGCAGAGGCTGAATGATCCAGAATACAGTTATTAATTGGCGCATGTTGGGCTGAATGTTATTATATAAAGCCTTAAGCTCAGATTTCATGCAATCATTGTTTCGCTCAAATCCCTGAGGGTCACTCTCACTAATTATGATCACACTTGAGACGACGCCCGCCCCCACCAGACAGAAATGTCTTGCCGTTTCTTCAAAAAGAAATCATAAATGCTATCTAGGGCTTCTTTACCGGCGTCGACCATTTGACTGAAGTAGCGTTTCAAAAATGGCATGCTTACCTGAATGTCAGTGCTTCCAGAAAAGCTAAACCCGTGTCGGATGCTCCAACTACCACGATTCTGGCATTGATGGTGACCTTCGGCTCCATTATGAGTTTTCTGTTTGTGTGGTACAGGGCAAAATGAGCCTGGTAGGAAGAAATGAGACAACAAGATCTTTAGTGTCATCTAACCCATATAAATGCTCACCGGTGGTTAATTGGAGCGGGTTTTTCAGTGGCCAATGCTGATGCTGACACCTAGAGAGTGGGGCGGTTGATGACCAATTTATATACAATTTAATTAAAGAAAATGGGATGTTATTTAATACTCCTGTTCAGCAAGGATGCATTCAAATGATCAGAGGTGACAGTAATGAAACAAAATATTTCTATTTCAAATAGATGCCGTTCTTTTGAACCTTCTATTCATCAAAGAATCTGAAAACATGGATCATGGCTTCCACAAAAATATGAAGCAGCACAACTTTTTTCAACACTAGCGCACTTTTTTGTCATTCCGATTAAAATCATACCGATTGAAAGATTCGGTGGACTGTTCACATGAGACGTTATCTAAACCGATTTGGTGTTTACATGTGCTGAATCATTTTGTGACATGCGCACACAGTTTGTCTGTCGCATAGATTCATAACGTTGCCAATTATAATAACTGCGACGTTCGTGGATCAAAAGTTCTGAGTTGGTAATTTTTATATTTATTTATTTTTCTGTGGGCGGACATGCAGTAGTTTAACTTAATGTATGTCCTATACAATGGCTATTTCAAAAGCTGTGAATGATGAATGCGGACTCAAAATGAATTCTTTTATTTTGAAAAACACAAAATTAACAATAAAATGCACCCAAATTATTAATAAAAACATGAATGAAAGCATTCAAGACTAGATACATACTAAACGCGTAAATATTTCAGATGATTAAGGAAAGATACCATAATCTCAGAGGTATAAATATTAACAAAAGTAATTCAAGTAGACCGTGGGTAATGTTACTCAACCAATTTGAAGCAGTTGTTGAACTTTTTTTTATATATAACTTACAAGAAACAGAGAGGAATACAGAAAGACGTACACTCAAAGTAATCGGATCAGGTCGTTTACATGGTGGGATTTTTTGTTTGATCGGTTCATGAAAAGGTTTATCCCACCCCTCTCAAACCGATTACAATTTCATTTGGTTTGGGTATTTTTATTCCGATTGAGGTGTTTATATGGAGCATTTTCAGTCGTATTGGACTTTTAAACCGATAACAGTGCTCCATGTAAACGCACCTACTGATAATCATAAATGTTTCTTGAGCAAACCATCATATTAGAATGATTTCTCAAGGATCATGTGACACTGAAGACAAATATATTCACCAAAAACAATCACTTGAAATTGTAATAATATATTATGTTTTACTGTATTTTTGATCAAATAAATGCAGCCATGGTGAGACTTCTTAAAGGGGTGGTAAACCACGATTTCACTTTTCTAACTTTAGCTAGTGTGTAATGTTGCTGTTTGAGCATAAACAACATCTGCAAAGTTACAACGTTCAAAGTTTAAGCAAAGGGAGATATTTGCTTTTAAAGAAATCAATTTCTAAGGACTACAGCAAACGGCCGCTAGGGACTACTACACATTCCTCCAGGTTTGCTGACATCACCAGCCCCAATATTTACATAAACCCCTCCTCCGAGAATATGAAATAACGGTGGAGGGGGGGGGGGGCATTTTGTATCGCCACGGGGAATAGTTGTTGTGGTATAGTTAGTAGGCTGGAGTGTTGTTGCTAGTGCCGACGAAACGCTGTTATTTTCATCCGGATTGCAGGTCCACTTTGTTCACCCTTCCTAGGGTCGGGGGTGTGTTGCAGTGCGTTTAACATACGTTATATGCATGTGTGTATGAGACAGAGGGGAACACGGTCGCATTTGCAGCAGATATATGCTGCCCATCATAAATCAAAGCACGAGACAGACAGGGGTCGGAGGAGAAGACCGGAAAATGTGACTGTGGCGAGCAGCGAGGCTGAGGGACCGTGAGAGCGGGACGAGGCGGCGCTCATCAGTGGGGATGGGCGCCAGCTGCGCGCTGCAGCGATCTCGTGTCTCACGGAGGAGTGAGGGAGTATAAAGGAGGAGCGACGACAGTGAAGGACGAGAGAGGACCAGGCCTGGATTTTGTGTTGTGTTTTATTTACGTTTTGTTTTTGTATGTAGCCCCTCACTGCCGACTGCCGCCGCCATTTTATTTTGATTAAACGTTTTGAATGTTCGCCGGTTCCCGCCTCCTTCTTCCCACACGAACTAACATTACTACAGTGACATAATGGACAATATTCGTCTGTATTTGCAATACACGAGCCGCGGTTCAGCTGCGCGAGACAAACACTACCAGTGTGAGAATGCACGACGGGTGCGCGCGGCTCCCGCTGCACATTTCACGGAGGAAAGCTTCCACAATCTTCACGAGTTTAATGCAGGATTCGCACAACGGCTTGTCCTGAAAGATGGATTTAAAAACAGAAGCTGTTTACAGGCCACAACCTGTAAGTATGATTTATTTTTCGTCGATGTGTTTTCCTGTAACAGTTCATATTGTTAATTGTACGTTGTAGCAAGGAAGTAAACATGACAGCGCTCATTTGGCTCTGCCAACCAGTTTGTTAAATGCTCATTCATACTTAACGTTATCCGACAAACACCTAACGTTACAAACTTTTTAAAATCTCAACAGCGAACTTGGCATTAGTGTAAATTGTTCTTTGATTAGAGCTTTTATGTATTGTTTATCTACAGGCATGCTAAACATGGTTCTGTGTTTGATTTGGATTCTATAGTAAAGCCAATGTTTAGTGTTCGTTCTTGCGACAGATATTTGGCAAATCGTTCTAAAAATACAAAAGTAACAGTGCCATTCAGTAGCGATCACTATAGATCCGCAGTCTTTACTCTTGAGGACTGAACAGGTTCTGCTCGATCATCTTCACTAAAATTGTCTGGCTCTGATTCGGGCTCAAATTGGTATGGTTTTATTGACGCCATTGTACTACCCAAAGCACAGACTACCGGTAAAGGTAAGGGGCGTGACGTTTCCGACAAACGTGCACTAGGCGGTTAGCGAATCACAACACACTGGGCCAGCAAACCAATCTGAGCCCATTGTGTATTTTTGAGGGACTGGCTTCATACAACCCGGAAACCATCAGACCGTTTTTACAAGGAGGGACAGAGGAGTGTAGAATAAAGGTCAAATATATGAAAAATAATGCATTTTTTTTAAAAACGAAGCATGAACACATGTTACAGTGCACCCCACAAACACAATCAAGCCTTCGAAAGAATGTTTTACCACCCCTTTAAAACATCGCACTGACCTTTTATTTGAAAACAGAAAATGTGATCATGTATATGTATTTTTAAACCTTGCAAATGAAAGCATTAGGTTTGTGTGTCTGAACGTCACTTTCTGATTTCAATATGTCACCAAGATAAGATGAGAATTTGGTGATAAAAAATTATAAACAAATCACAAATCAGTTGTGTACCATATTTCCAGCAATAGTGCCAATTATCAATTTATAGGCATCAAACTTACTGAAAAATATCATGAAAAATACACATTTGTTTTCCTAACACGCACAAAGATATTGATAATATATATCCCAGCATATCAGAATGATTTCTGAAGGATCGTGTGACACTGAAGACTGAAGTAATGATGCTGAAAATTCAGCTTTAAACACACATATAAATTACATATTAAAACAGAATATTCAAATAGAAAACAGTTATTTTAAATTGTAATAATATTTCACAATATTACTGTTTTTACTGCATTTTAATCACATAAATGCAGCCTTGGTGAGCAGGAGATATTTAAAATAGAATGAAAAATACACATTTGTTTCCTAACACGCATAAAGATATGTAGGTAAAACAGCGTATTTGTGGTCATTTGAACTACCAGCTCAACCGGGCCTTATTGTTGAACCCTGGATAATCTCATAAGCCTTTGCTTGTCAGTGCAGCGAAATGGTCCTGTGTTGTGTTTCAGGTGTGTGTTTGTCCTTTAACCAGTGAATTAACAGCTAACAGCTAAGCTTACTTAGCAGCTAACAGTAATTGCAGTTTTCCTAAAAGCACTGCTGATGTCCTACACACAGACTATTCCATTTGGAAGGGTTCCCCTGCATGACAATAGTTTAATCAGCGCCAGAGCGACAGTCTGTTTCACTGAGCACTTATTGAGCTAAAAAGATACCAGCACAGCGGACAGGAAAAAGCATTGCATTAGCGAACACTATAACTCATCTAAAATATTGAAATATGCTGAGTTCCACTGAAAGAATGGAAACCCACTCTATAAAAAACAGCGCAGGCCACTTCAATGGGCTCTGCGCCTAATATGAAGCATTGAAATGGTCAATTCTTAGAGCAGATTTACAGAGAGGGACATGTTAGCCGTCTCTGAATCAATTCAAAGCGAACAGCTGCCGCGTTCTCCTAATCATTCTCTCTCTACTTCTCTAATTGGCCCTTGAGCATGAATAATTTGAGGGATTTGTTCTGTGGTACACCTTATCTGATTTAACATGAAAGAATGGAGACGCGGTGAACTCTGGGAAGGGAGAGGCCCAAATTGTCATTGTAATTTAAGGAAACGTAGCTGATTACATGGCCATCAGTGATTGGCTCTTCAAAGTCATTCATTAATTGCTGTAATCAATGGCAGGGACTCAAGGAGGTTTCAATTCCACTTGAAGGCAGAAATCAGAAAACGCACAACAGGAATCATGTGCACGAAAATCGCACAGATTTTCTGGTACCCATTGGGAAGTTTTGAATGTCATAAGCAATTTTACTAAAAAAACATTTAATATACATATCAATTTATATATATATATCATATTATTACAATTTAAAATAAATGTTTTCTATGTGAAGATATTGTAATATGTAATTTATTCCTGTGATCAAATCTGGATTTTCAGCATCATTACTCCAGTCTTCAGTGTCACATGATCCTTCAGAAATCATTCTAATATGAGGATTTGCTGCTTAATGTGTGTGTGTGTGTGTGTGTGTGTGTGTGTGTGTGTGTGTGTGTGTGTGTGTGTGTGTGTGTGTGTGTGTGTGTGTGTGTGTGTGTGTGTGTGTGTGTGTGTGTGTGTGTGTGTGTGTGTGTGTGTGTGTGTGTGTGTGTGTGGTTTTTCCAGCAATTATTTTAAATCTTTTGTCATAATGTGGAAATCTTTACTGTCACTTTTGATTAATGTAATGTATTCTTGCTGAGTTAAAGTATTAATTAATTTGCTTGTTTTTTAACTATAATTTAACTAAACTAAACTTTTGTATACATATATTGGTTTTGCTCTCTATTTTTGTTCTATCTATTTTGCTGTCTCTTTTCTTTTTTATATACGTGACCCTGGACCACAATCATAAGGGTCAAATTTATGAAATTGAGATTTATACATCATCTGAAATCTGAGGGTGCAAAAAAATCGAAATATTGAGAAAATCGCATTTAAAGTTGCCCAAATAAAGTCCTTAGCCATGCATATTACTACTAATAATACATTTTTGATATATTTACGGTAGAAATATCAAAATATCTTCATGGAACTTTACTTAATATCCTCATAATTTTTGGCATAAAAGAAAAATCAATCATTTTGACCCATACAATTGTTGGCTATTGCCACAAATATACCCATGTGACTTATGACGGTTTTGTGGTCCAGGGTCACATATAGTTTTAAATGAGGTTAAAGAATACCATTTGAAAATCACCCACTGATATTGATAGAATGTTCAGCATTTAAATGAGGATGTTTGACGAATCATCATATTCAAAAAAGTAAAATATGATTTCACTGTAAGAGTTTGCATACTGAATTGCGATTGGTCTTTCTCTCTTTAACCCGTAGCTGCTGTAAAGGGGGCACAGACGATGTGTGCCAAATCAATGACTGTGAAAGTGTTTTCCGTGAAATGATGTTCATTTCTTCAAAACTACAAAAATGTTCATCGATGGTATTCATCTGCTCCTGATCGTGAAATGACAGTTACAGGATGTCAAACAGGAGCTGACCCTGTCCTCTCTGCTCAGGTAAAGCCAGCACAGGTGTGTCCGTCTCAAACGCTGGTGGACATGCAGCACTTCTATCAGACATAATGCCCTTCGTAACACAACACTCTATTGACGAAGACCGAACAGGTGCTTTAACTCTGATTAATTCATCTGAACCGGACGGAGGATTAACGCAGTCACTGCGCTCTTATCTGCAGCGCTGCCTGGACACCGGCGTTGCTGCGCTACCAAATGGAGCTTTCTAATGTGGACTGAAGGGTGACAGCTTGTGTTTCTTGCTAATGCACTACACACACACACACACACACACACATAAAGCTGCATATGACACAGCAGCTCTGTTCCAAAACCTAATGAGCGGCCTTGTTGTCCACTGCCTTTCGCTTCAAATCCCAGACTTTACATTGGACTTTAAGTGGTGATTGAATTGTTTGTAAAGCAAACAACACAAAAATATGTGTGATAACCTAACATAAAAATACATAACACAATATCATAATTGAATATAGATTGTCGTATTTGTAGTGTAATGTCTCTTACACTCAAAAAGGCTGCATATATTTGATCCAAAATACAGTAATAAAACAATAATATAGAATAAAATAGTAATAAACAGTAATAGAGTTAAATATTATTACAATTTAAAATAACTTTTATTTTATTTTAATTTATATGTGATGGCAAAGCTGAATTTTCAGCAGCCAGAAATATTTTTTTTAAATAATAAACATTTCATTAATGTCGGTTACCATATTGACCTCATAGCAGTGTGGCCATTGGCTTTGTGAAGGATGAATAAGATGCAGCTTTAGCATTTGACAACAAGTAAATACCTTTTGTTCGGTTAATAATTGTTGTGTGACCTGGTGACATTAAATAATAAGTGGGTCGTTCGCCTTTTACGTATGAAACCACTCGCCTCCCTCCGGCAGAGACGCCTATCTCATGCTGAGAGAGGATACATGTGTATATATATATATATATATATATATATATATATATATATATATATATATATATATATATATATATATGAATGTCCACTGTTTCAGCAGAGAAAAAAAGTCTTTCTCCTTGTGTTAAAGAAATAAACACAACGGATGAAACGCGGTTCCTCGTGTCCGCCCTGTGATTTGAGTGCCCGTCAAGTGAAAAGCGTTACACAAACACTTACAAAATGCTGCCTACTTAGGGTTTGCAACCCACCTACAAGCTTTTTTGTAAACTGCCATCACCAGCGGGGGAGACAGCACATCAAATGCTCTATTCATGCTCTACTGAGGTGTTTTATTGAATAAAACTGTGAAATAATGTGGGCTGAATGTGCTTTCATAACACCTCATGATTAATTTAGCTCATTTAGATTGTATTGATAAAGAAACATTGTGTGAAGTGAAATCCCCCCTCTGGCTAAGGTGTGTGGAATCTCACTCAGGAGTACACACACACACACACACACAAGCACACACAAGCACGTCTACAGCAGATGTTGGTTGTTCTGATGATGGCTGGATAAGAACGCTGCTGCTTTACCTGTTAGAAAGCAGCGTAAACATTCACCGCCATCTGCCACCATCCATCCATCTGCTTCTTTACAACTAGATGTTCAATAACCTCAGGCAACAACGGCCCTGTGCTCTGCTTCACGTACAGCTAACGATTCTGATACACAAAACGCATAATGAGTGGAATAATGCAGACAGCTACAACGTTAATTATTGATAAACATAAGTGTAAGAAACAAAGATGTCATGCTGTCCCTTGACAGTTTAGGGATGGAGAGTTACAAGTGTGTCCCAAATGTGACGGCACATTCATTTACTGCACAGCACCCTCTTGTGGCACATCATTTCCTGCTCAATGTGATTGCTTAAGTTTGCGTTGTTATTATTGCTCATATTGAGGGTTATGGATTTAAACAAACGCCTAGCCCTAAGTAGTACAGTTCAGCATGTAAATAGTCCAAAACTGGGGCCAGTTGCATAAACACAGCCACTATGTTAAGACTGTGTCTTAAAGAGTTCCTATTATGCTTTTTTACAGTACTGTTTGAACAAAGCACAAAGTCCCTCCAAAGTGAATTATTCTCTATATCAGTGTCACTGTTTCTGAACTCCCTGAAACAGTCTACGGTTGAAACTCACAGGATTAATCCGAAATCGCCCCTTATACCCTTAAATAGGGCACTACTTGAGGGGACAGCCATTTGTAGTGGTGTCCGAAACCATAGTGGACGTTACTGAGTGCACTCATTATGTCCCACATTGCACCGCAATAACGAGTGTACAGCTTTTTGCATAGGAGTTTCCCTTTCAGACGCAAAATGTATGGGAGGAGAGTATTTAAATGAATCATGCAAAGCGATTTATTAAGATTTGTGCTCATCAATTTACTGGTGTTTGTGCCATTATTTACCGCCCAAAAAAAGCGTGTCTTAAACCAGACGCTAACTGGTAGATTGCGTTGGTCATTATGGAAATGTTCTTTAATTTGAGTGTTGTCAGTAGATCACGTGCAGAAATTTCTACTCCCTTCTGCGCTTTTTTGGAATTGCGTTCTCACACTAATTTGCCCTGTTTGGTAAATCAAGCCCTATGTTTTTATGTAACTTGACTTAAAAAAAAGTTATGATGAGTTTTAAAGATACAAATTTGATGACTAACGTAAGACTAGTCAATTCAATTCAATCGGCTACTGTTTGTGCTACAGATATAGATACAAATACAACAGCCAAGCATTATGGTGGTGAGTTACATGGAATAGTTTGAACTAGGCAAGGCAAGGCAAGTTTATTTATGTAGCACATTTCATACACAATGGTAATTCAAAGCGCTTTACATAGAAAAGGTATTAAAATAATCACAAAATATGCATAAGAAAAAAAAATCTTTTTAAACTTTTTGGCGGTGTCTAGTGTCTTCACTCTCAGAGGTGGCAACCCCAGCTGCAACCTGTTTAGCTAGATGCTACCATTGTTTACTTTGTTTCAGTATTTCTACAGTCAAATTGCTTTAAATGCACAATTATGTTCATATTTCAGGAAGCTGGTTTCAGTCTGACCTGTTGTGTGGTGATCTGCTGGGACGGCGCATTGATACCCAGCTCTTCCAGCGGGTAGATTATCTGACGTCTCGGGTTCACCGGCACCATGAAATGAATCATTGTTGCCAGAGAGTGATAACTGACTTTCTGAGAGAAGACAAAGTAGGACAAACAAAGAAATGTTTATGAGCAGATAGCATGGTATGAACCAGAAATCAAGACTTTCGATTTACAAACTTTAGAGCAAGGGTTCCCAAATGTTTTTTTTTTTTTTCAGCCGAACCCCTAGCCCTGAGATTTTAAAACAATATGTTTAATTATGGTTCTATGATTTTGGTTAATGGTCACATGACATGCAAGTAAACTGATAAAACATTTAAACTTTTTTATTATGATTGTTTTTATTTTAAAATCATTTATGTATAGGACTGTCCTTATATAAGGTTTATTATTATTATTATTATTAGATATAAATATACACTCGCCTAAAGGATTATTAGGAACACCTGTTCAATTTCTCATTAATGCAATGATCTAATCAACCAATCACATGGCAGTTGCTTCAATGCATTTAGGGGTGTGGTCCTGGTCCAGACAATCTCCTGAACTCCAAACTGAATGTCAGAATGGGAAAGAAAGGTGATTTAAGCAATTTTGAGCGTGGCATGGTTGTTGGTGCCAGATGGGCCGGTCTGAGTATTTCACAATCTGCTCAGTTACTGGGATTTTCACGCACAACCATTTCTAGGGTTTACAAAGAATGGTGTGAAAAGGGAAAAACATCCATTTTGTGGCAGTCCTGTGGGCGAAAATGCCTTGTTGATGCTAGAGGTCAGAGGAGAATGGGCCGACTGATTCAAGCTGATAGAAGAGCAACTTTGACTGAAATAACCACTCGTTACAACCGAGGTATGCAGCAAAGCATTTGTGAAGCCACAACACGCACAACCTTGAGGCGGATGGGCTACAACAGCAGAAGACCCCACCGGGTACCACTCATCTCCACTACAAATAGGAAAAAGAGGCTACAATTTGCACAAGCTCACCAAAATTGGACAGTTGAAAAATGTTGCCTGGTCTGATGAGTCTCGATTTCTGTTGAGACATTCAGATGGTAGAGTCAGAATTTGGCGTAAACAGAATGAGAACATGGATCCATCATGCCTTGTTACCACTGTGCAGGCTGGTGGTAGTGGTGTAATGGTGTGGGGGATGTTTTCTTGGCACACTTTAGGCCCCTTAGTGCCAATTGGGCATCGTTTAAATGCCGCGGCCTACCTGAGCATTGTTTCTGACCATGTCCATCCCTTTATGACCACCATGTACCCATCCTCTGATGGCTACTTCCAGCAGGATAATGTCACAAAGCTCGAATCATTTCAAATTGGTTTCTTGAACATGACAATGAGTTCACTGGACTAAAATGGCCCCCACAGTTCCAGATCTCAACCCAATAGAGCATCTTTGGGATGTGGTGGAACGGGAGCTTTGTGCCCTGGATGTGCATCCCACAAATCTCCATCAACTGCAAGATGCTATCCTATTAATATGGGCCAACATTTCTAAAGAATGCTTTCAGCACCTTGTTGAATCAATGCCACGTAGAATTAAGGCAGTTCTGAAGGCGAAAGGGGGTCAAACACAGTATTAGTGTGGTGTTCCTAATAATCCTTTAGGTGAGTGTATTATTGTTGCAAATTACAATTGTGAAGTAAATATAATACAAATATAATAATTTTATTTTACACTACACGTTACAACACTAATATTTACATCTTAAACTCTTTACTTTCTAACTCCTCGATCTTTTATTTTGTGCAGAATACTCATGGAATCCTGTAAATTTCTGTCCACAATGTTTTTTTTAATTGAATAATTTAGTAGCTTTTCATCAACTCACGAACATCCATTAGGGAAATGCGTGTGAGATTACTGTGGTCTTTTTTCTACTTTTTTTACTTTACTTTTGCCCACCTTATGATTGTAATGGGGTGGATAGAGGAGATAATAGAGGCAGGACTTGTGTGCCAAGCGCAGCACCTCCTTGAAGATATATTTGTTGTGATGCTGGAAAACAGGGTTGAGGAGAAAGTGACACAGTCGGCCGTGTTCCTCTCGCTGGTGATGGCTGAAGTACAAGAACCTCTCGATGTCAAAGTTGGCTCGAATGAACTCAGTCTCCTGGGAGAACATAGCACGTGGCCAACGATTAATGGTAAGAAACAGCAAACACCATCACCCGTCATTAAACATTTACCTCTTCATCTCTGATGATTATCAAACCAATAACTCGCCCCTCGACCTGCGCCACAAATGCCTGGAGAGCAGTTCCATCCTGAGAATGAGAGACAATGCTCAGACATCACAAACATAGCTCTGTTGACAATCTGAGACAGTCTAGTGTGTGCCCGGTGACAGACCGGGTCTTTTCGGGCCTGCAGGAACAGATCCAGATCTTCACTTATGGACTCCCGCTGGCTTAGACTCTCAGTCAAACTCTGGATTGCTGGGATATCTGATGACACTGCCACACGCACCTCCAACATCCTGATGGACAGAAAAAACATGAGTCTGAAATATGAATCCAAGCACCAGGACTGCATTTTATAGTCATGCCTGCCAGTATTTTGTAGAATATTTATTTTGGTAACACTTTACAATAAGGTTTCATTTACATTAGTAAACATGAACAAACAATGAAAAAGTCTTCTAAAGCATTTATTCATCTTACAGTACTCAATGTTAATTTCAACATCTACTAATACATTATTCAAAATCAATAGTTGTATCTGTTAAGTAAGGGATACTGTACATCCAGCCGGTTGTTATCGCAGAATAAACAGGAACAGAGTGATCAGGACCCCGACGCGAAGCTACTTGTCTCAAGTAAATTAGACACAAAATATTGTCTTGAGTGTAAATATTTTATTAGCTTTTACGCAAAGCTTCCGCGAAGAAATGGTAAATGGTAAATGGACTACGTTTATGTAGCGCTTTCAAGAGACCCATGGCCACCAAAGCGCTTTACATATTGCCTCACATTCATCCATTAATTCACTCATTCATACACCGACGGCGGTGTCAGCCATGCAAGGCGCCATCCAGCTCGTTGGGAGCAGCTGGGGTTAGGTGTCTTGCTCCTGGACACCTCGACACATGATCCAGGGGGAACCTGGGAGAGAACCACCAACCTTCAGATTATTAGACAACCTACATGAACCACTGAGCCACTGCCGCCCAAAAACAGTTCCAAACTGCTTTAAGCCTTTATCCATAGCTGAAAATATATATTTTTTACCATATATGTTGAAATTAATGCTAAAGTCTTCCATTGTAACCCGTGGTGGTTAAGTGTTTTTCAGTCACAAGATGGTGGCAGACAGCCAACAACAGCGGAGTGAGACGTTTGGCATATAAGCACCCAGATGAGCAGTTTGTTATTCACTTTGGCAGTTGTTATCTGGGAATAACATACCGCTGGAATGCGCGATTGACCAATCAGAATCAAGTAATCCACAGAGCCATGTAATAATATTATTTAACGGACCTGAGTTAACATGCTTTAACAATGAAAAGTTGTATTTTTATTAATTAACATAAAACAAGTTGAATAAATATTAAAAATCTATATATATTAATAAATATTGCTCATCGTTATCTAATGGGACCTTATTGTAAAGTGTTACCTTTATGTAGCATTAGTTCTTTAAAATGTATGAATTAATTTCCTAATGAATGTAGAAATGTTGCTTGATTAAAAAATCGACTGGCTTCCTAGAAACATCTGAGGCCAAATATGTTAGAACACACAGAATAAATGATTTATCTTCAGTAGAATCTCTTTTTATTCACTAACAAGGCCACAATACTGTTCTTTTACTACATTGTGGTTTCAACCATGCATTTTTTTTACAATTCATCTCATAGACGCTTCCTTTAGAGACTGATTTAGATGATTGAGAGTGTGTGTACCCGAGCAGAGCCCACCGGTGACATAGGTAGAGTTCCTGCGAGAAGATGCTGGTGTCACGAGGGGCGACTCTGATGAAAGACTGCAGCAGCGGGAAATCTGGAGTCAGTTTACTCACTGAGATCACACAGAAGTCTCGATCCTGTGGAACACATGAACACCATTACAATTGAAATCATATCTATTAGATTTATTCAAATGTACAAATCAAAAATACAGTAAAACTGTGAAATATTATTACAATTTAAAAGAACTGTTTTATAATATATGTTCAAACGTAATGTATTCCTGTGATCAAAGCTGCATTTTCAGCACATGTTTCTTCAGAAATCATTCTGATATGCTGATTTATATTAACATGTCTTATTATTATCCATTTTGACCAATATATTGCATTCTTGCTGAACAAAGGTATTAAAGGATTAGTTCACTTTTAAATAAACTTTTGCTGATAATTTACTCGCCCCCATGTCATCCAAGATGTCCATGTCTTTCTTTCTGCAGTTGAAAAGAAATTAAGGTTTTTGATGAAAACATTCCAGGATATTCCTCCATATAATGGACTTCAATGGGCTCCAAACGGCTCAAGGTCCAAATGACAGTTTCAGTGCAGCTTCAAAGGGCTTTAAACAATGAATAAGGGTCTTATCTAGTGAAACTATCAGTTTCTGCGAGAAACCGAGCCGTATTTATGCTATTATTTTACCCCTTATCAGACGAACGTGATCATTGCTGAGCTCCGCCATAACTTCTGCTAAGTGAGGTCAAAATACGAGCATGGTCATAGATGTATACGTAGATTCCTCATTAGCGCCTGCACGGATCAGTAGAATGAGGCATCTAAGATCGATATATCTATGACCACGCTCGTATTTTGACCTCACTTAGTGGAAGTTATGGTGGAGCTCACGTTCGTCTGATAAGAGTTAAAACAATAGCATAAATACTGCTCGGTTTCTTGCAGAAACTGATCGTTTCGCTATAAGACCCTTATTCATCGTCTGGTATCGTTTAAAGCCCTTTGAAGCTGCCCTGAAACTGTCATTTGGGCCTTGAACCGTTTGGAGCCCATTAAAGTCCATTATATGGAGAAAAATAATTTCTTTTCGACTGCAGAAAGAAAGACATGGACATCTTGGATGACATGGGGGTGAATAAATTATCAGCAAAAGTTTATTTAAAAGTGAACTAATCCTTTAATTTCTTGCAAAAAATAAATCTTACTGATCCCAACCTTTTCAACGATAGTGTATTCACGCTCATGTTATCTTAAACCTGTGACTTTTTTCTTCCACAGTACTCAAAAGGAGATATTTTGAAGAATGTCACTGCTGTTTTCATAATAATCTCTCACATAAAGCTATCATGTGTCTTCAGAGGGCTTGGAATACAGCGCATACATCATATGAACTACCGTTGCTACTTTTGTAGGAAAAGGGTGAGTAAATAATGCACATTTACATTTTTGGGTGAATCAATTCATTATTTGGGTGATTCCTTTAAATGCATAGTTCACCCAAAAAAATGAAAATTTCATCACTTACTCACCCTCATGAGTTTCTTTCCTCTGTTGAACACAAAATGAGATATTTGAAAGAATAGTATCGTTTATATACGTATATTATACAATATTATAGTATTGTTTTTCCATACTATGGAAGTCAATGGCAACTGTCCACTGTTTGATTATCAACATTCTTCATAATATCTTCTTGTGTGTTCAGCAGAAGAAAGAAACTCATACAGGTTTGGAACAACTTGTGAGTAAGTGATGATAAAATTAGCATTTTTGGGTGAACTATGCCTTAAATAAGCTGATTTATGTACTTACTACTTACCGGAAACAGTTTAAACAGGTACGGCAAGAAATCTGCTGATCTTTGAGAAAAGAAGACGAAAACAGAAATGATCACTTAGGTGCCATGAGAAAGGCTGTCATGTTGGGCACTAAAAAGGAGAGTGTGGTCTAGTTGGTCTCGCTGTCACTTTAAGCATTCTACTCATTAATTACATGTTCATGCTCTGTGGGTGGGACAGGCCTCCATATTCCACAACAGCTGGCCAATAAGGTGGCACACAGACCAGCTCAGCAGGAGCCAAATAACACTCAGACTGGTTTTTACAACAGCTCCTCGCTGAAAGCCACTGGAGCTCGGCCAGACAGTTGTCATTTAACCAAATTTAATTTAACCAGTACAAATTCTGCCGACTTTTCGTAGCTTACATACTTTAGAGGAGCTATAGTTTACATTTGTGTAGTGTTTTCCCACTAAAGTCATGGTTTCTTGCACCAAAAACAGTTATAATTGAGTTTTTCATGAAACCTAACAGTCCACCCTCTGACCCCTTGAATTAAACGGGCTGTTCTAGTATTGCTAGAATGTTTTAAGAATGTTGCTTTGCAGTTTTGGGTGGTTGCTATGGTTTTACACTGTAAAAAATAATATCTCAAAGTTGTAAATGAAACAAAGATTATTAGAGTACGTTTTACCAGAAGATACCATTTTCAGTTTAATTCGATGTGTGTTTCTTTGTCATTATTTGTGAAATTTACTAGCATTTTTCTTTCCCTGTGTACTTCTCTAAGACTTTCTCACCTCATTTCAAACTTCTTTTCCATGGTGAAGAACTGGATGCAGAATGCATTAGGAGGTCCGGCTGGTTCATAGTCCTCACTGGAGTCCACTGCGTCTCTGATGTTTGACTCAACATACTCTAGCTAGTTCGAAAAATCAATAGAGAGACAAAAACAAGCATTTTACATGAGGGACTTGACATGACCCACATTTGGAGGGATTCCCAAATATAGCAACCATGATTAAAATGCAAACGAGGAAAGAAATGTCTTAAAAATGATGATGTCTTGCTCTGACCTGAGATATGTCAGTAGGCTCGTCTCCACTCTCTTCCTCTGCAGTCAGTTCACCCTGTGAATTTTTATTTTGGTTTGTAAAGGAGCTGGAATTCACACATAAATGATCACCATTATACATGCTGAACATGTCTTTTGAAACTCACTTCCACAGGTTCTTTGGTTTCAGAAGATTCCTGTGCATCAGTGACATGGTTTTCCTCCTCCAGCGGTTGCGGTTCCTCTGGTGGTTCCTCTTGATGTGCTGAATTTGTCTTTCTCAGTCCTTCAAATGCTCCAAGTTCAAAGCACTGATTGAGAAGCTTCAGATCCATTTCCCCACTCAGAGTGACAAAACCTACGACAGCTCCTTCACTCTGTGTAAGCACGCACACACACACACACACACACACACACACACACACACACACACACACACACACACACACACACACACACACACACACACACACACACACACACACACACACACACACATACACACACATACATTTTAATTAGAATATGATTAAAGTTTTTTGCATTACAGTAAAAATGCTAAACATGGCCAAAATTTCAAATACGAGTTGGACGTATGACAGAGTAGTTCTGTGCCAAATACACTCCTTCAGGATTTGAACGTTTTTTTGACGTCATAAAGGGTGGAACTGCTTTTATGGGCACTTTTCCCGGATGAGCGCATCCGCTCATCAAAGAGCTTCGCTCGGGTTATGGGAGCCGTCGGCAGTGTTGTCATTTTGTTTTTAGACCACAAAATTACACAACAATGTCACTAAAGTGTGTTGTGAGGGAAAGATAACCTTGTTCAGCTTCCCAAATAACCCAGCGTTAAGGAAAATGTACGCAGTTTGTTTTTCTGGAGCAGCAACGGAGTTCTGCAAGAGTGTGTGTTGGTTCCCGGTCAGGGGCGTTTCTAGGATTTACATTTTGTGAGGGTAGGCTATGAATTTTTTTTTTAACACTTTAGTTTAGGGTCGAATTCTCCCTATTAACTAGTAACTTATTAGCATGCATATTAGGATATTGGCTGTTTATTATTACTTATAAAGCAAATATGAATGCCTTATTCTGCATGACCTTATTGTACATCTCTTAATCATACAATGTAGGCAGGTTTATAATCACTGAGATCCCAAATGTGAGGTAGTCAGGGGGGTTCTGTTCTGAACGCCAAAAAAATAGATAACAATAGCTTGAAAACCATGTCAGTGGGCAGATATGACTGATTAAGTTTTTCCATTTTCGTCAGTGAAGACAATAAAACATATGTTTAACTGATATGTATATGTTTTATGAATCATTTTCATAGACAAGTTGATTTACTGAAGGCTACCAGGAAAGCTAGGTGACTACATTTATTAAATTAATTCACAATATGCACACATTCATTACTAATAGTCTTATGCCTAATCTGAAGAAAACGGCTTTGCTAATATTTCTTGTTTGTTAATTATATAAATGACATTACATAGGCCTATTTCAATTCAAAATGGTGAAATAAGACAAAAGTTTATTAATTTGGCTGAATATTTTTGTCATTTGTTTAACATTTCTGACTTAGAGAAGCAGCTGTCAAATATGAAATGTTTAGTTTAGCTACCTACATATCTTGCACTTGACGTCGCGTCACGCTGCTAAAATTCGCACTCAGCATCAGCAGCTTCTGTTTAAACATAAAGCCCGCCTACTCTGATTTGATTGGTTTTCTCAAATATGTTGACATTGACGAGCGGTGACAGACCAATGAGGCTCAGATCAACGCACACACCTCTGCTTCTGACGTGCGCTCTGATCGACGCCGCTGCGGATTGAAGAACACGCTGATAAAGATGGGACGAAGCCGAAGCCTCCCGCAAGTTTCATATGTTATAAAGGTTAATCACAATTTTTTTAGGGGGGCTGGGCAGAGGTTTAGGAGGGCCTAGTGACGCCCATGTTCCCGGTCATGAGTGGAAACCGCAGGCGGTGAGTGAAACTGCATCAAATGTCTGTGTTTTAAATGTAAGTGCATTTAATGTAAACAACACAAATGTATAGTGAATCGAAAGTTATCCAGGGATAATGCCATGATGTATTGTGTGTGTGTGTGTGTGTGTGTGTGTGTGTGTGTGTGTGTGTGTGTGTGTGTGTGTGTGTGTGTGTGTGTGTGTGTGTGTGTGTGTGTGTGTGTGTGTGTGTGTGTGTGTGTGTGTGCGTGCTCGTGTCTCTTCAGCTCCGCCCACTGCACGCTTGCATGAGCTCGGCTGTTTTCGGAAAGAATCGGTACAGCGTATCTGTCTTTTATAAATATGATAAAACTAAAGACTCTTTAGAGATATGAAGGATGCAATACTACTCTATCAATACTCAAGATGGCAGACTGCAGAAACGGTGTGTGTTCTGTGCCCTTTAATCCTATGATAATGGGGTAAAATAATGGTACTAAATAGGTTTATTTTTCTTAAAGAAAAATATAATTCCTTTCTATTTCTTTTTTTTGGGAGGTGAAATATGACCTTGACATGCTCCAGACAGATTTCATGAAAATCGCTCATTTATAATTTAAAACTCTCATAAAAGCAACACCTCTGTAATAATTTATGAATTTTCTCTCAATTTTTTTTTGTAATCCTCCTGGGCAATGTAGTACAGTTGTCCTGCTGAATGGACGGGACATTCAGACAAAAGGCAAAACCGCTACAGATGTCTGGACACAATATGTTCAGTGTGAGTATGTCTTGGCAGGGCATGAGCTCTCATCTGCCATATGTCGCATGAACACATGTCAGCATGCGCCGCAGGGGAGAGAGTGGGGCGATCTGTCGTCCTGTCATTCCTGAGAAAACACAAACTAACACAATTTCTGCCCCACTTTGCATAAAGAGTCTGTGAACTTAAGGATTACTGGGCTATTTTTCTCAGTAGATAGAAGCAAGAGGCATACAAAAATCTCCAGTTGCTCTCCATTTGTCTAAGAGAAAAACCTGATAGATAAGTAAACATTTGTGCACATAGGAAAAATGACCTTATGATCTGAGATGTTTTATTATTTTTAGCTCTATACTACAGGAGGCTATAAGCTCCCAATTGTAAAAAAAAACATGACTAACTTCACAGACGACTGTATGGTTCTCCTCATCTTGAGCCTCGATGAGCTCAGACAGGAAGTACGGCCCGTAGGACTCCACCAGTGGCGTGATCTGCTCCGCAAATATGTGCATGATGTCATCGAGATCCTCTACTCTGGGGAATTTGAAGTTATTGCATCGGGAATTTTATTCATCACTCTGCTGCAAATGTCCTCTATAAACTGTATATTGATATAAACTGTGTACAGCAGGACAAAAACAGTCTAGACGTGGATTATGATCGGCTTTACATTAGATGACACTATGTCTGAGTGAATTTCACAGAAACATGCTTGGCTATATTTCAAGTGAAATTTCATTTTTCTTTTGCACAGAGAAAATTAATATTTTAAGACCATCATGATTTCTTTATTACAATTAAGCACATTCCCCCCATTATTGTAAAGTTTATGGATGTTTTACTTTGTAGTTCTTTGTTATTTTTATTGTTTTTATTGATGATTATCATTAGTTTCTCATTAATACAAGACTATTGAAGTATTTGTCACTAATACAGTAAACATTAACAATTTTAAATTTAATTCAGCATAACAGTAACATGACATTAAAATGCTTTACAATAAAACAACAATTTTATTTATAATTTATATATATATATATAAAAGGAATAATTGACAACGGGCCGTTCAATTATTAGAATAATAATGCACACCCGAGGTGGTGATGCGGTCACGACGATAAGCGGAGTGCGGGTGTGCATTATTATTCCAATAATTGAACGCCCCGGAGTCAATTATTCCGCTTATACTACGGTTACCACACCTCAAGACATCGATCCGAAGATATATTTAAAGGGATTCGTCCGGTTTTTGTATTGTATTTGCCTTTGATGTCCGCTTCCGTCTGTTGGTTTTCATCTGGACTGTCTAATACTGCTGCCGCCCAGTTGTTGAACGTTTTATATTCACCGTAAATATTAATATTTACTTTAGGAAAATCGTCTGTCATGTTGTTGTTTTTTAGTCCTGTAATTTCCGTTATTACAGTTAACTATGCGAAGTGATATGGAACTGTAATGCGGTCAAGAGCTGCTGGAACTACGTTCGCTGTGCGTCTCCCAGAAAATAATTGCACACCTCAGAACGTTCATCAACCAATCAGATTCAAGCATTCAACGGCCCCGTAGTATAAATAAATAAATAAATAAATAAATATATATATATATATATATATATATATATATATATATATATATATATATATATATATATATATATATATATATATATATATATATATATATAATAATAACATTTATAATTTATATCAATTAAAAATCTAATAAAATATATATAATATATTAAAAAATATATATATTCAATTAAAATGTATTCAAAAAATGTGCTTTATTCTCATGAACAAAATGTCCTAATGCAGTGAAATATGACCCAGCATGTTCTGCTCCATTTCCATGAGTGAGTGAGAGGTGTTTGTCAACCTGGCTCTGCGGATGTGAAGTCGAGGGCAGTGACTGTGTCGATGACAAACGTAGGCCGAATACTGAACTTCCTCCTTAACAGGCGTCAGGGGTTCAAAGATCTTCTCCAGTGCTGCCTCTGATATAAAGAGCATGGCAGAAAATGTCTTAATGTGTTGAACAGTGTTACTGTCAATGCCAGCATACAAAAAATATCCAAAGTGATATTCATTTTTACCAAGTGAGCCTCTGTATGGAGTCAGAAGGCAGATGTATTCCAGCTCCACAACGGCATTGAAAACTGTTCTAGACGTTGCATCGGAAGGAAATAAAAATCTTTGTTCATGAAATTTGATATAACATAACTGAGTGGATACAGGAAGGCATTGCTATACAGTCAATACAATTTGTGCAGCCTAAGGTCATGTTCACTCTAACCAAATAACTATAGAAAAATCTGTCTTGTTTTATTACGCTAAATATAAGCCAATGAGCAGACTGAGAGTATTCATATAATACAGACGAACTGTAATCCTTATAGTTGAACTTCACAAAGCGTGTTTCCTTTTACCTCACTATCTCTTTAGCGCCCCCTATGGAGAAGCCAGGCTGAGCAACAAATAGACGCAGGAAAAGAGTGTTCATGGGCTGGAAAATAACAAGACTGTATCAGTCAGGGGGCTGTAAAAAAGATATGTTAAATATTAATGGACTATTTGCTTTACTTACAGTGAATTTCTCTCCATTTACATGATTCTGAAGTAAATTCTCCCAGCATGCCTGATCCACCAGCTCTTCAGTGGGGTGATCTGAGAAAGATGCATGGGCGAGCACTTCACTCTTAGTGGTGCTCAGGGTCACGGCTAAATTTGCTTTCTCACTGCAATGATAAATGAAAACAATAATCTCCTTTATAATGGTTAAACTTACACTTCAGAAGTGCGTCTGGATTGGCAATTTGGTGTCTTTACACAGACTGTGGCATTAATGCATTTACACAGCAGTTTTGATGCTATACTTTTATACGATAGGGGCTAAGGTGGGTCAGATCAGGCATGATTTAGTCTGGCTTTTATGCAGCATTATGTCTTTACACAGACTTGTGAGCAGGCACAGAGTAGCCTTAAAGGGTTTGTTCACCCAAAAGTTAAAATTATCCCATGATTTACTCACCCTCAAGTCGTATATGACATTCTTCTTTCAGACAAACACAATCGGAGTTATATTAAAAATGTCCTGGCTCTTCCAAGCTTTATAATGGCAGTGAATGGTTGCTTCGTTTTTGAAGTCCATAAAAGTGCATCTATCCATCAGATAACTGCTCCACACGGCTCCGGGTGGTTAATAAAGGCCTTCTGAAGCGAAGCGTTGGTGTTAGAAAAATAAACATATTTAAAATTGTATAAAGTAAAATATCTAGCTTCCGTCAGATCGGAGGCGCTACACTTTTTCCATAAGTTGAATACGGAAGGCGATCTGCTGGAAGCTAGATACTGTATTTTACTTTATAAAGTTTTAAATATGGATATTTTTCTTACACAAACGCATCGTTTCACTTCAGAAGGCCTTTATTAAACCCCCGGAGCCGTGTGGAGCAGTTATATGATGGATAGATGCATTTGTATGGACTTCAAAAACGAAACAACCATTCACTGCCATTATAAAGCTTGGAAGAGAATGTCATATACACACACACACACACACACACACACACATATATATATATATATATATATATATATATATATATATATATATATATATATTAAATAAAATGGTTTTCTGTTTTAATATACTTTAAAATATCATTTATTTCTGGGATGCAAAGCTGAATTTTCATGTTTTTTGAACAACCTTTTATTCAGCAAAGTTGGGTTAAATTGATAAATGGTGATTTATAATGTTAGAGAAAAAAAAATCGACTTTGAATAAATGCTGCTATTTTAATGTATTTTTTTAATTATTAATCAATAAACCCTGAAAAAAGTATCACAGGCTCCAAAAAAATATTAAGCAGCACAACTGTCTCCAACATTGAAGTTGCGATTAATCGCATTCAAAATAAAGGTTTGTTTACATAATATATGTGTGTACTGTGTATAATTATTATAAATACACACACATAGTGTACATGTATATATTCAAGAAATACTTGCATGTATATATAGTTTATATTATAAATAAATATTTAATATATAGATTAAATATATACATGTATGTATATGTATTTATATATACATAATACTTATACACAGTACACACACATATACTATGTAAACAACACACATATTTATTTTAGATGCGATTAATCGTTTGACAGCACTAATAATAACTAAGTATCAAATCATCATATCAGAATGATTTGTGAAGGTTCATGTGACACTGACGATTGCAGTAATGATGCTGAAAATTCAGCTTTGATCACAGAAATAAATTACATTTGAAAGTATATTAAAACAGAAAACCATTCTATTAAAGGTCCCGTTCTTCGTGATCCCATTGTTCAAACTTTAGTTAGTGTGTAATGTTGCTGTTAGAGCATAAATAATACCTGTAAAATTATAAAGCTCAAAGTTCAATGCCAAGCGAGATATTTTATTTAACAGAAGTTCCCTTTCAAAGCCTACAGCGAACGGCCGGCTTGGACTACATCCTGGTACTTCCTTCATTAATGACGTCAGTAGAACAGTAGAACAGACTAACCTCCGCCCACAAGAATACGCGAAAAAGGGGGCGTGGTCTTGTTGCTGTCCCACGTGGAGAAGAGGACGTGTCGCGTGGAGAAAAGGAAGTGCTGCGTTTGAGTGTGTTTGTCGCCATGTCGCCGAGACGCTGTTATTTTCATCCCGGAGTCAAATCACCTTTGTTTGGCTTTCCCAGGGACGCTGTAGAGATCATTGAGCGCATACATCTCCCCGTTAAGAGGCGTGACCTTTCCATGCAAGTTACGTTCGCTAAGCTGCTGTCGAATCACAACACAGGAACCGCTGGCACAATCAGAACTCGTTACGTATTTCTGAAGGAGGAACTTCATAGAACAAGGAACTCATCAGCCGTTTTTAGGACAGTGAAAACAGTGGTATACAGATAAGTAAATTGTGTGAGAAATACTGTGTTTTTTTACACGCGAAACATGAACACGTTATATTGCACACTGTAAACACAATCAAAGCTTCAAAAAAACACGAAGAACGGGACCTTTAAATTGTAATAATATTTCAGACTGTTTTCTTTCTGTATTTTTGATCAAATAAATGCAGCCTTGGGAGCAGAAGAGGCTTCTTAAAAAGCATAAAAAATAGTAATGCACCCAAACTATTTTGTTTTTGTGAGACTAATGGATTCTATCTGACTAACTCTTAACACTTACAGAAGATGGATGACATTGAGTCTCCCAAACACAGCAACAGCAGCCGGTCCGATCAGATGATCGATCTCTTCAGCATCTGACCATTCTGTCCTCCTCACAGTCACACTCTCAGCTTTACCAGGGGATGAAGTGACGGTGCTCATTTTAAATCTAATACAATACATACATATGATTAGATACAGACATAAACTGTGTTGTAGCTGTAAAAAAAATTTTTTTATTTGATTTTATCTCACGTCTGCACTACCAGTTTAGACGCACTGAACTGCTAAACTAATCAATTAACGTTAAGTATCTTTAGTTTGAACTTCGTCACTCAATAAACAAGAAAACAATGTAACAATGAAGACAAATATAATATAAAGGCAATATAAACAGACCTTTCGTGTGACAGCTCTAAACACCAGCAGTAAAGTTCGCGTAATCTTTCATATGCAGTTAACGCTAACCGTTAGCAAGCGTTCTGTAACCATGGTGACAAGAATCAGCTCGTGACGTAGCTGCAGTCAGAGGTTACAGCGCGCGTCACGATCTACGCGACTCGCGACACACGGCGTTGAGACGTCGCTAATGCCCTAGCGGGTTATTGAAGTTTAAAAACATAATTAATAACGTAAAGGTTCCTTATACTAAAGTGACAGGACCGTAATAATCATGGCGTCCACCGCGGCGGGTAAACAGAGGATCCCGAAAGTGGCGAAGGTAACAATTCTGCGAGTTAGCATTAGCATGTAAACAGCGTGAACGTATTGTGTGTGTTCCTCTGTAAACAAGTGTTGTTTAATAGTTTGAGATGTAGTTAAACATTGTGTAAATGTGCGTTATGTGTTCAGGTGAAGAATAAAGCCCCTGCAGAGGTGCAAATCACGGCGGAGCAGCTGCTCCGAGAGGCTAAAGAGAGAGAGCTAGAGCTGCTGCCTCCGCCACCCAAACAGAAGATCACAGACAAGGAAGAGCTCAACGACTATAAACTGAGGAAGAGAAAGGTATGAGCGAGCGCTGTATCTGTATATGATCACGGCATTATTTGCACAAATACATTATGCTATCTAAGGTATCTACCATGGTAACTTGATGTATACCATAGTGCTGTATGGTTACTATTTGCATGTACCATGATATTGACACATCAGAATATTGGCCAGAACATGGTGTACCATGGTACATGTCCAGAAAACATGTTGTCATGGTATGTGCCCCAAAAAGCATAGCATTAGCAAGGTACATGGTATAAAACATGATATTGTCATTAGATTAGATTCAACTTTATTGTCATTACACAAGTACAAGGCAACGAAATGCAGTTTAGGTTTAACCAGAAGTGCAATGGCAGCAAGTACAGGATATACAGTGGTTGCGTAAGTGCAGGACATGGAAATGTACTGAATATATATAAATATGTATGAATAGAGAGATGGTTATTACTATAAACAGAACTGAATTTACAGGTGAATATGTACAGTGAATAAATATACAGATGGCTATTACTATAAACAGAATTTACAGGTGAATATGTACAGTTAATAAATATACAGATGGCTATTACTATAAACAGAATTTAACAGATAGAGGTATACAATAATATGTTAGGCTAATATGAGGAATATAGCAGTGGATTAAGGTAATGCAATAAATTATGGACAGAGCTATCCGAAAAAAAGTGTAAAAGTGCAGTGGAAAGTGGTTGCATATTACAGTTAGAAGTACGGTGCAAAATGTAAACAGTGGTACTATAAATACAGTCGGCAGTGCAAATGAGCATAATCCAGTTAAGATATGGTGGTGCAAAATGCATAAGTAAACAGTTGTTACTGTAATAAACAGTCGGTAGTGCAAATAACAAAGTGAAGGAAGATGTGAGGTAGGAGAGTTAGTAGTTTATGAGGGAAGTGGATCAACAGGGGTTTGAGTTCAGTAAAGAGACAGCTCTGGGGAAAAAACTGTTCTTAAGTCTGCTGGTCCTGGTCCGGAGGATCCTGAAACGCCTGCCGGAGGGCAGGAGAGAAAACAGTCTGTGGGCTGGGTGAGAGGAGTCTTTAAGGATGCTGCAAGCTTGATGCAGACAGCGTTTCCTCTGGATGTGCTTGATGGCAGGTAGTGGAGTCCCTGTGATGTGCTGGGCAGTTTTCACCACCCGCTGCAGTGCCTTGCGCTCCGCAACAGAGCAGCTCCCATACCATACTGCCACACAGTTGGTCAGGATGCTTTCTATTGCGCAGCGGTAGAAGTTCACCAGGATAGCCGAGGAGAGCTGATTCTTCCGTCATGGCTTTATGTTTTAAAAACATGATACTACCATGGTACATGTCCAGAAAACATGGTGTTGTCATGGTATGTGCCTCAAAAAGCAATGAATTATCAAGATACATGGCATAGAACATGATATTGTCATGGTACATACCCAAAAAAACATAGTACATGTCCAGAAAACATGATTTTTTTTCATGGAATATGTCTCAGAAACATAATATTAGCAAGGTACAGTGTACATGCAATAAAACATGACATTACCATGGTACATATCCAGAAAAAAATGGTATTACCATAGTACATGTCCAGAAAACATTGATGTTGTCTGAGTATGTGCTCCAAAAAGCATATTAGTGCAAATAGTGTTAGCCAGGTGCATGCCATAAAACATGAAATTGCCATTGTACATCTCCAGAAAAATATATTACCATTAAGCATGTTAATATCATATAGAAAAACATGACTTGCCATGGTCCATGATCTAAAAAGTGCATTACCATCATAATATAAAGAAATCAATAAAGATAATTTATTCTCTCAACACAGGGGTTTGAAGACAACATCAGGAAGAACAGAACTGTCATCAGCAACTGGATCAAGTACGCACAATGGGAGGAGAGCCTGCAAGAGGTCCAGAGGTGAGTTTCTGTTCAGCGCTTACTGATTGAATTATGGTCTGGAGGTGATTTCCTTAACTGTTTTTTCTTCTTCTTCATTTTCTTTAGAGCTCGCTCCATCTACGAGCGTGCGCTCGACGTGGATCACCGCAATATCACCCTGTGGCTGAAGTATGCAGAGATGGAGATGAAGAACCGGCAGGTGAATCACTCTCGCAACATCTGGGACCGAGCCATCACCATCCTGCCCCGTGTGAATCAGTTCTGGTACGTCATGATCATATTAGGGTTGTCACGGTACCAAAATGAATGGTACCATAGCAAAAACTGTTGGAACTATTTTCTTTCTTTCAATTGAATTAAATGACTTATTTATAATGCATGTGTGCATGTAGCCTTGAAATATTTATAAGGAAACATTGTTTATAAAAAGAACAATTTGTAATTTGAAACATGTATACATTACATGGAAGGTCTATTAGTTTGCATTTACACTCTAAGACTTAATGCACAGATCTTTTTTGACGTACAGTATCAGATCATTTAGTTCCGTATCAGTCTCAGAATCAATGGCACATTTAAATACTGTTGTAAATCCAGACATTTTGCAGTGTACTGAGCAGCATGAAAAACAAAACTTTTATTTAAATTGTACACTCACCTAAAGGATTATTAGGAACACCTGTTCTATTTCTCATTAATGCAATGATCTAATCAACCAATCACATGGCAGTTGCTTCAATGCATTTAGGGGTGTGGTCCTGGTCAAACAATCTCCTGAACTCCAAACTGAATGTCAGAATGGGAAAGAAAGGTGATTTAAGCAATTTTGAGCGTGGCATGGTTGTTGGTGCCAGACGGGCCGGTCTGAGTATTTCACAATCTGCTCAGTTACTGGGATTTTCACGAACAACCATTTCTAGGGTTTACAAAGAATGGTGTGAAAAGGGAAAAGCATCCAGTATGCGGCAGTCCTGTGGGCGAAAATGCCTTGTTGATGCTAGAGGTCAGAGGAGAATGGGCCGACTGATTCAACCTGATTGAAGAGCAACTTTGACTGAAATAACCACTCGTTACAACCGAGGTATGCAGCAAAGCATTTGTGAAGCCGCAACACGCACAACCTTGAGGCGGATGGGCTACAACAGCAGAAGACCCCACCGGGTACCACTCATCTCCACTTCAAATAGGAAAAAGAGGCTACAATTTGCACGAGCTCACCAAAATTGGACAGTTGAAGACTGGAAAAATGTTGCCTGGTCTGATGAGTCTGGATTTCTGTTGAGACATTCAGATGGTAGAGTCAGAATTTTGTGTAAACAGAATGAGAACATGGATCCATCATGCCTTGTTACCACTGTGCAGGTGGTGGTGGTGGTGTAATGGTGTGGGGGATGTTTTCTTGGCACACTTTAGGCTAGGGATGTTAACCGATGACCGTTTGACCGATGGTTGACCGTATCAACGTTAACCGATCAAAGTTGTCGGTTGTCGGTAAAAAAAAAAAAAGTGATCTCTAAATTAGGCTATTATAGACAGTGGACTAAACGCTACTACAGTTAGCCATCTCATTCCAAAATCTTTTTGTGTGAAGTGAACAAATCCCTCACACTCAATTTATCATAACTCGCCTGTTTGTACTTAATAAACCAATAAAAACATTTGGCACGAAGTCACAGCGTTTGGGTTTGCGCGCTCACAAGGTTTGCAAAAAGTAAACAGGCTAAATAAAACACTCGAGGTTAGACGGCAGTATGAAGCGTGCAAAGAAAAGTAGTGTGTGGGACCATTTCACCAAAAAGAACGACACAGATGTAAGTTGCAACTTGTGTGATACAGTGCTTAAATACAGTAGTAGCACATCATCTAAATATATTACATCTACATTTCAGTGGTAACGCATAAGGTGTTGATCATCATCTTTCTTTTTTATTGTTAGCACTACCTCGAACTAAAGCGGCGTCTCTTCGGAGCTGTCATTATCTTAAATGAGTCGCGGCAATGTTTCAAATGAGCTTCTAACGCTAGACAATAGCCTTTATTTTCAACGCGATCACCTTGTGCCCAAACCATTTAGAAACTAAGGAGCCATTTGTCCTCCGATTACAAACAAGCTCCTCAGCGCCGCGTTTGCGGGACTCATGTTTCGCGCTGTAGGGGATTTAAAAAAATTGACGTGAGTGGAAGGCAGGCGGCGGCGCCTGGACTGTGTGTGAGTGTGTGTGTGTGTGCGTGTGTGTGTGTGTGTGAGAGCGGGAGGCAGAGCGGCAGAGAGATGCGACAGAGTTGCGAAATTGCAGGCGCGGCTCGCGAGTTGCGGCTGTTATTTCAAATAGCGCAGCATATTTTTTTAACTAATCGGTTAACCGGTTTCAACCGGCTAATGAGGCTCGGTGGTCGGTCAAGAAAATGTTTAGTTTTCGCCATCCCTACTTTAGGCCCCTTAGTGCCAATTGGGCATCGTTTAAATGCCACGGCCTACCTGAGCATTGTTTCTGACCATGTCCATCCCTTTATGACCACCATGTACCCATCCTCTGATGGCTACTTCCAGCAGGATAATGCACCATGTCACAAACCTCGAATCATTTCAAATTGGTTTCTTGAACATGACAATGAGTTCACTGGACTAAAATGGCCCCCACAGTTCCAGATCTCAACCCAATAGAGCATCTTTGGGATGTGGTGGAACGGGAGCTTCGTACCCTGGATGTGCATCCCACAAATCTCCATCAACTGCAAGATGCTATCCTATCAATATGGGCCAACATTTCTAAAGAATTCTTTCAGCACCTTGTTGAATCAATGCCACGTAGAATTAAGGCAGTTCTGAAGGCGAAAGGGGGTCAAACACAGTATTAGTATGGTGTTCCTAATAATCCTTTAGGTGAGTGTATATGGGTTGTAAACCGAAAGCGAGTAAAGAGTGCTTCCTTTATAATCACTAAAGCTGTCAATCACTTAGGCTACATTCACAGTGCCTGCTCACATAAATCTACGAAAACCTGCTGTAATTCAAAAAAGCTGACTACACTGCACAATTAAGCTCTTATTTACATTATGTTTACACTTTGTTGGTAATAATGAAAGGATTCGTGACTGTGCAGAGCTCTAAAGCACACGGTGAGAAAAAAACCCTGTGTTTTGAGCACATTCTGACTAACTTAAACACCTCTAATTGGCCATTGTTTTCATGCACTCAACAGATATGTCTGTGATTGGCTACAATAATCAACACTTCAAAAAAACGTGTTGTAAATAGAAACCTTTGATGCTCTTTACGGAGCGTTTAAACAAATACACACAGAAGCATTTGAAAGCAGTTGCCTCTCATTGGGTACCGAATATACCCGGTGCTTAGAAATCCTGGCATCATCACGCATTTAAAATCGCTGTAGCTACTTGGTAACAAAGTACTGATACTTTTGACAACCCTAGATCATATAGACAATAATGTATTCCGACAAAGATACTCTTCTTCTCGTGACCCATATGTTTATGCACCAGGTACAAGTACACCTATATGGAGGAGATGCTGGGGAACGTTGCCGGCTGCAGGCAGGTGTTTGAGCGCTGGATGGAGTGGGAGCCGGAGGAACAGGCCTGGCATTCTTATATCAACTTTGAGCTGCGCTATAAGGAGGTGGACAAGGCCCGCAGCATCTATGAGAACTATATCCTTTCATGAATGATCTGTTATACTATATACAGCAAATCTGAATGGCTTGCTTTATTTTGTTGCGAACTATATCATCCAGCTCTTTGTATAAAGTTGGATACTTATAAGTATTTCCAGCTTTATTCGCATACATACTGTAAATTCATGTATTGGAAAATACGCTATGTTTATGTATATAACATCTAGGGCTGGGTATCGATTCAGATGTTCCAAATCGATTCGATTCTCGACTCGACTCAATGAATAAAGTTTTAATACAAATACTATATTTATAAAAAAGAACAGTGAACATAAGTTTACAAGTGGGTAATTCAAAAGAAATTAAGAGCCACAAACCTGTATATTAAACTATTTTTATTTTAGGTACACTTGAGTACATTAAAACAGAACCCATCTCTATATTTCAAATGCATACAATTATGTTAAATACAATACAATTTTGATGCAACTTTATTCTAAAAAAATTTTTATCTGAGATGAATTTTATACAATTTTGTTTTTATGGATATTTTGATATATTTATTCTAAAACATAAAAAGGATATTGGATGATTTTCAGCAATTTTCAGTACACGTCAAGCTTTTCTTGGGATTTTGCCGCCCGTGTTTGCAGTTATTTTTCATACATGAGAAGTGCGTTCATACCTGGACACAAGTAGTTGCCGTGGTAACGAACAACAATACCTTAACATGCTGACTTATGCGGACTAACTCTTATTTGAGAAAATCTGTTTATAATATAAGCTATTAGGTTTTAATTATTGGTCCTGCGCTGTCTATTGACTCTATTGAATATATCTATTACGGCTAACATGCATGCTTAAGTGAACGCTCAAGTTTAATAAAGTGATCATAATGCAAGGCAAGCATTCACGTGTATGTTATCTATTTTTAGCAGTTGTGTGCTCGGCTGTGGGGGTGTTGCAACGTCTGGGTGATGTCTCATCAAATTACTCAGATTTGTAGTATTACTACATTATTTCACCTCAGCATTAACGTTACAAATGTCGACAACGCAGCTTAAGCCGCCATTTAAGCACTGAATGAATAAATGAATGACAGGCGTGCCTCTCGCTCCTTTGTAACATCGCACAAGGCAAGTAAGAGGGTGACTTGTCTATAAAAATACATTTTTTTAAATAATTTATTGTTTATTATACAATTTCTCTCCTTTGAGATTGAATGGCTGTTATGTAAAAAATCTAGTTACATTCCTTAACAGCACAGCACTCGTGATGGTCCATCCTGAAGTGAAGAACTGGATCAAGTACGCTAACTTTGAAGAGAAGCACGGCTACATCGCTCTCGGGAGGAAAGTGTTTGAGAGATCCGTGGAGTTTTTTGGTGAGGATCACATCAGCGAGAGCCTTTACGTGGCTTTTGCCAGATTTGAGGAGAAGCAGAAAGAGGTATGACGTCCTGCATTCGTGTCATCCAGTAAACAAGATGTTCCCTGTTAAAACGTGAGCATTCGCTTCATGTCTTTCAGTTCGAGCGAGTTCGCATCATCTATAAATACGCTTTGGACCGCATCCCCAAGCAACAGGCCCAGGAGCTGTTTAAGAACTACACCGTGTTTGAGAAGAGGTTTGGAGACAGGAGAGGAATCGAAGACGTGATCGTCAGCAAAAGGAGGTTTCAGTATGAAGAGGAAGTCAAGGTGGGCAAAGCATGCATATATTTATTATTATTATTATTAATAAATAATCCCCTGGTCAAGACTCACATTTTAAGTGAATATACAAATGCCCTGAAGTTATATATGCCTCAGTATTGCTTTAAGTGAATTCTTCAGACAACTTCAGATCATCTTTAAAGGTTTTCTGAATATTGTTCGAATTGATTCTGATTTCATTCTAAATGAAGTCCATCAGACCACCTTAAAATCCCACGTGAAAAGTAGTAGTACAGAAATGTACTACTGTTGAATATTGTATAAATGTTATTTAACAATTTATTATTAGTAGTAGTATTATTTGTAAGGTTTTATATACATTATGACAATATTAATTACGTTTTTTTTACATTTATGAGATTAGTTTAATTCTGCATAGTACTATATGTGTATGATATGAATGCTTTGCAAACATTTTATGTTTCCTTGTGAATAAATGACTTCATATGTATATAAATCTTACACTGTAAGTGACAAAAAATAAGTTGTAATTATTTATAAAACCTCAGTCGAAATTTAATAATGCTGACAGTCTTAGTTTGGATTTTTTTTCATTCTTGTTTGTAGTTTTAGCTAAATGCAAAGCATCAGTTTCTTGCTTAATGACTCAGTGTTGTTATTAACATAATTTCCTCCTGTATAGGCCAACCCCCATAATTATGATGCTTGGTTTGATTACCTGCGCCTGGTGGAGAGTGACGCCGATCCGGACACGGTTAGAGAGGTGTATGAGAGAGCGATAGCCAACATGCCCCCCATCCAAGAGAAGAGACACTGGAGACGCTACATCTACCTGTGGATTAACTACGCTCTCTATGAGGAGCTGGAGGTCAAGGTATGATAGACATCAGTCAATAAAGCCTTGTGATTACATGCACACATTTTGAGTTTGATGGAATATGTTTCGTTTAGGACCCTGAGAGAACGAGGCAGGTGTACCAGGCATGTCTGGAGGTTATACCACACAAAAAGGTAAAATTATCATTGTCTTTTTTGGGATAGTTCACCCAAAAACGAAAATGTGATGTTTTTCTGCTTACCCCCAGGGCATCCAAGATGTAAGTGTCTTTGTTTCTTCAGTAGAACACAAATGAAGATTTTTAACTCCAACCGTTGCGGTCTGTCAGTCGTATAATGCATGTGAATGGGGTCTAATTCTATTAAGAGTAAAAAAAACATGCACAGACAACTTCAAATTAAACCCTGCGGCTCGTGGCGACACATTGATGTCTTAAGACACGAAACGATCGGTTTATGCTATTATTTCACCTCATATCAGACGAATGTCATCAGCTCTCCAGACCGCCATAACTTCCTGCGAATAAGGTCAAAATACCGGCGCGGTCATAGAAATGTATACGTTAGTTCCTCATTCGACCGATCCGCGCAGGCACTAATGAGGCATCTATGTATATATCTATGACGCGCCGGTATTTTGACCTTATTCGCAGGAAGTTATGGCGGTCTGGAGAGCTGATGACATTCGTCTGATATGAGGTGAAATAATAGCATAAATACCGTTCGGTTTTCTCTCAGATTGATGAGACATCAATGTGTCATCACGAGCCGCAGGGTTTAATTTGAAGTTGTCTGTGCATGTTTTTTTTTACTCTTAATAGAATTGAATCCCATTCACATGCATTATCAAGGTTCAAGTTTATTTAGCCATTTTAACAATACAGTTGATAGGAATTTGTCTTGGTATGCTCACATAATTAACAACAATGCACTGACACCGCACACATATACACAGACATGAACAACACATATTGCACACTAGGTGTGTCAACGGGTTATGGACCAGTCCATAAGGTGCTTAGTGCAAGCGACACATTATACGACTGACAGACCGCAACAGTTGGAGTTAAAAATCTTCATTTGTGTTCTACTGAAGAAACAGACACCTACATCTTGGATGCCTTGGGGGTAAGCAGAAAAACAACAAATTTTTGTTTTTGGGTGAACTATCCCTTTAATGGTGGTAAAACATTATTTACACAACCTTATGTCATTTGCGGTGAAATAATCCTTAACTTTCATTAAAACATTTTTTAATTCCACACCCCTGTGGTGAATTTGCAACATTTCAACAGCTGAAAAAGTTCAACAGCTGAAAAAGTAAAATGTTGTGCTTGACTGTTTATTTGTTCTGTGAAAGGGTTTTACATTATGCTGTAGCTACCATGTCTAAGTTTGATTATTTTTTATATTTTTAATGTTTTTTATTCTCAGTTTACATTTGCCAAGATTTGGCTCTTATATGGGCAGTTTGAAATCCGACAAAAGAACCTCCAGAATGCTAGACGAGGCATGGTAAGTGTTTCACGCTAAAACTGATTTATATTCTTTTACACTACTGTTCAAAAGTCTGGGGGCAATAAGATAAAAAAATTTATATAAATTAATACTTTTATTCAGCAAGTATGCATGAAATGATCAAAACTGACATTTATGATAGATAGATAGATAGATAGATAGATAGATAGATAGATAGATAGATAGATAGATAGATAGATAGATAGATAGATAGATAGATAGATAGATAGATAGATAGATAGATAGATAGATAGATAGATAGATAGATAGATAGATAGATAGATAGATAGATAGATAGATAGATAGATAGAATTAGCATATTTGAATGATTTATGAAGGATCATGTGACTAAGGAGTAATGATGCTGAAAATTCAGCTTCGACATCAAAGGAATAAATTACATTTGAAGGAATATTCAAATAGAAAACCCTTATTTTATATAATAGTAATATTTCACAATATGTTGTTACTGTATTTTTGATCAAATAAATGTAGCTTTGGCGAGCAGAAAAGACTTCTTTCAAAAATCTTTTCCAAACTTTTGAAACGTTTAAGTTCAAGTTTATTAAAAGGTAGTGTATGTGACCTCTGACCTCTGTCCTATCAGGGCACAGCGATTGGAAAGTGTCCCAAAAACAAACTGTTTAAAGGCTACATTGAGCTGGAGCTTCAGTTGAGGGAGTTTGACCGCTGCAGGAAGCTCTACGAGAAGTATCTGGAGTTCAGTCCGGAGAACTGCACCACCTGGATCAAGTTTGCTGAGCTGGAGACAATCCTGGGAGACACAGAACGGGCCAGAGCTATATTTGAACTGGCCATTGGACAACCACGATTGGACATGCCAGAGGTCAGAACTTTACATATCTCTCTTTTTACAGTCATTGGTTCCTTCCAGGTCATGTTAAAGTTTAATGGGCTAGTTCACCCAAAATTGAAAAGCATCCCATAATTTACTCATGCTAGGTTTAAATGACTTTCTTCTTTTAGCCGAACACAATCAGAGTTATATTTAAAAATGTCCTGGCTCTTCCAAGCTTTATAATGGAAGTGAATGGTAACTAGGGCTGTCAAAATTGCTCAAAAATGACGTTCGAATATTCCCTAAAAAAAAAAAAACACAAATATTCAAACATCGCATTTTGTCAATGATGCGCATTACCAGGGTTCCCGCGGGGTCTTAAAAAGTCTTAAAATGTCTTGAATTTCAAAATCTAAATTTTAGGCCTTAAAAAGTCTTAAATTCTCTGAAGTATTAAGTTCTAGGTCTGAAATAGTTTTAAACAGGTCTTAAATTATCCTACGTCCATGTAACGCTACCTCTAATGCTCATTGAAATGCTCCCGCAGCGCTTTTGTGTGTGTGTGTGTGTTTATTCCGGGCTGTTGTAGTTCTTTCTTTCGCTAGTCCTACTATAGTTCGCTGTATTACAACTACAAATGAGACCAGCATGCATCTTGTATTGCAGCCAATCAGCTTTCATGTTATTGCCGCGGGTCTCTTTCGGATTGTACCACAGACGCATCAAACGGATTTTATTCTTCAGTTTCAGTCCTCCAGTTCTTCCAGTTCACCCGATCGTGAAAGCGAAGGTGAATCTTTCTCACCTGCCATCTCGCATAATGACCAAATAAAAGTATGATACGTCCAATAGCACTAAAAAGAGTTAATAAAAGCGCTGTAAACCACAAACTCAATTTGGGACACACGGACCGATGTCAGAATGGCTGTGGATTTTGTGTACGCGTTTGCCGCCTGTCAGCTTGCCGCCTGATGAGTGTACCGAATGTGTCTATTTCTAGGCTTACTCTTGAACGATCAAACACACATTCATATCCCTATGTTCTTATTGGCGGTTATGTCTTGACTCTTGAGTAAAAAAGTGTGGGACGTGTGTCAGTATTGGATCTGCACATTACTGTAGTTCTTAAAGTTGAAGCATACTAATATATCTTATACCCGCTCCTGTCTGTGTGTTAATAAACAACAGGGGAAAAAACAATAGTTCAACTTAAAGCACTGTTTGTATCCATATCTTTAGATTGTATTTATTTGTCCTATTGTAATTGGTTAATACATTTTGTAATTCTGCATTTCCTTTGTATGTTTTTTTTTGTGATATAGGTCTTAAATTTAATTCATAATGGTCTTAAAAAGTCTTAAATTTGACATGCAGCAACCCTGATTACGTCCATAACAGGACATATTAATACAAAGAGACATAACTACTTGTATAGGTAGTCTATTTAAGTTTAAACATATATGACAACGTATTACCTACACACAAACAAGTAAATCAACTAATGGCCAAGACCGCATACCTCACTCTGTCTCGCCCTCACCCTCACGGTCTCTGCGCATAACAGTTTAAATGAAGTTTTGTGCAAGCAATTTAAGGTCGTGACTCTTGTCCCAAATATAGCAGGCTTCATTTAGTGATTGAAACAAATATTATTAATATTAAGTTTTTACAGCATATTGAACGCTCCGAGCGAGCTGTGCTGTGGCAAACATGGAACTTTTCCTCGACATGAAACGGTAAATAATCAAACCAGTGGAAGCAGTGCATTTATCCTTTATTCATGCAATATCTATTCAGTCAGTACAGTAGCCTACACTTTAGTAATGTTAGGGTTATGGTACCTCGGCTCGTAATGTTTCTGTTTAACGTTAAATAGGGTATCTCGGTTCCATTGCTTGACAGAACTCCCTGAAGCCTGCCCCATCCACGACACTGATCGGTCTCTCGTCCTTACAAATGAACAAAATTAATTTCTCCGTTATGGCCTCTTGTCGTGTTGCAGACAAAGAGCTTGTGGTGGGCGATGCAAAGTAAGTGTCAAGACGTGACTGTTTAGCTGGAGTTCCACACATTATGCCATGCTCATTTGGGTGCACATTTACGAGATGTGACCATGTTGCTAGTCGTCGAATGGTATGCTAACTGTATCTTACATAGCTTGCATACAACTTTATCTCACGGCTCAACAATTTTACCTCCTACCGATCAAAATCCAAAGTACTTCCAGACATGGCTTTTTAGATTTTGGGGGGTTAAAATCACTTTCTCTGCTGCGGTCGATTTGGGCACTTTCTGCCATCTTCCATGCAAGACGCGTCAACTTTCAGCAGTGACGCTGTGCCAGGCAGTGCGACTCCTGTGACCTGTCCCTGAACCCCCAAGCGCGCTCACTCACAAAGCAGACAGCCACGCCTCTAGTAACGCGGCCTTTTTTTTCCCCACATTATTTTTTTTATTCGAATATTCATTTTCATTAGTTTTTTTAAACTATTCGAATTTAGAATAATCGTTGACAGCCCTAATGATAACTGAGATTTTGAAGCTCATTATAAAACTTGAAAGAGCCAGGATGTTTTTTAATATAATTCCGATTGTGTTTGGCTGAAGAAAGTCATATACACCTAGGATGGCTTGAGGGTGAATCAATTGAGATAATTTTCATTTTTGAGTGAACACTCTAATTGTTTGATCAGTTTGGACCTTTGAATAAAATGAAGATGTTTTCTCCTCCAGTATGAGCTCCTCATTCTCTCTATATGAGCCATAAAATCCTGATGTATCGAATATGGTACTCAACATAAAACACATGCTTTTTACCTTTTTTGTATTGTTGTTCCATTTAAAAAAATCTATTTCATATGTCTACTGGGTTAAAGGTCATTCTTAACTGTTTCTCCACTGTGTTGTTTACATCAGGTGCTGTGGAAGTCATACATCGACTTTGAGATCGAGCAAGAAGAATACGATAACACACGAGGACTGTACAAGAGACTGTTACAGCGTACTCAACATGTCAAAGTAAGCAATCAAAATGATGGCAACACAACATGCTCACTTTAAATATCAATCTGACTCATTTGATTTCAATCTTGTTGTATTGTAGGTCTGGATCAGCTATGCCCAGTTTGAGATGTCCATTGACAGCGATGACCGCATACAGCGATGCAGACAGATCTACGAAGAGGCCAATAAGAGTATGCAGGGCTGTGAGGAGAAGGAGGAGCGTCTGATGCTGCTGGAGTCCTGGAGAGACTTTGAGGAGGAGTTTGGATCGTTCGCCAACAAGGACAGAGTCCACAAACTCCTGCCTGAGAAGGTGAAGAAGAGGAGGAAGCTCACAGCGGAGGACGGGGTGAGAGTCTTTTCGTGTCAATTTTGTGGGTGTTTTTTTTTCTGTATCGACTAGTCATACCTAACATGTCGTTGGTTTTTTAGTCGGATGCAGGTTGGGAAGAATATTACGACTACATCTTCCCTGAGGATGCTGCCAATCAGCCCAACCTCAAACTGCTGGCCATGGCCAAGATGTGGAAGAAACAGCAGCAGCAGGAGGATGAGGATGAGGATGAGGAAGAGCAGGAAGAAGAAGAAGAAGAAGAAGAACAGCAGGTTCCTCAAGGGAAGGAACCACAGGAGAGCTCAGAACCAGAGGAGCAGGAACCTGTGGCCCACAGGGAGCAGAAGGAAAATGACTATGACGATCGTGATGACGATGAGAGTAGCAGCAGCAGCAGCAGCAGCAGCAGCAGCAGTGACAGCGAGAGTGATAAGGACCACAAAGATGACAAAGATAAGACCGAACAAACAAAGGTGGATGCAGAAAAACAGCGAATGGGTGTGGTTGGAACTTAACATATTATTTGACTCTTTGTCTTATTTCTTTTGTAACAAAATAAAGGTGCGAACCAAATATACCGATCATTGTTTTTATTTGATCAAATAAACCGCTTGTCCGCTTTAAAGTTGTGAAATGAAAATTAAATCATATTATAGATCTTGTGAACAATTAATTCATGCATTTGACATGTTTGAACTCTGAATTTTTAATCAAAATGTCATAAACGGGGGTAATCCAGCACCTGGAAAGCGTACCTTCCATAGGGGCAGCCATTGCTAACCAAGCCATCACCTGCTGTAAGCATCCCATTGACTCCCATTCATTTTGGCGTCACTTTGACAGCGAATAACTTTACATCTGAGGTGTTTAAAGACTCCCATTTGTCCATTGTTTATTTCTAAAGAAACACGACAGGCTCCATTACACTTGTATCTTACACTATCGCCCCGTAGAAGCCGTTTTTGTAAAAATAGGCTAACGATTCCGGTGGTTATGACCACATGACTCCCTGTCGCATAGTAGAGAAATGACCGTATAGACAGGAGGAGAAGCTCGCAGGCAATCTTTTACTGTCTATGAAGCAATTTATTAATATAAATAATAGTGGTGGGCCGTTATCAGCGTTAACCTGAGACTCTTATCGTGCGATAAAAAAATATTGCCGTTAATCTATTCTCAAAGTTGGGTTGGGAGCTGGGTCTATACTACGCAAGCTATGATGACTTTCACCTTGATATTTTAGCGCGGATGTACACCTAGCCGAATTGCACTGTAGGGGCGAGAGAACGAGTCTTTGAACCTGTGTGTATGCCTACTAGTGTTGTCAAAAATATCCATATTTCGCGATGTATCGATACTGAAATATCTGAAACGATACAATACTCATATTCTACAGCATGGATATCAGCTGCGCTCTCCTCTCCAGCGAGTGACACGCACCCGCCTCCTCTCATTCAGTCCGGTTAATCCTCTGAACATTGTGAACGCGTGTTCTGCTGGACTTTTGTTAGTATTGGTGTGACCGGTCTGAATTTCGCGCTGGGTTGCACATAACATTAATTCTACTAATTCCCGCAGATTTTGCGCTCGCATCTGAAGCACACACACATACCGTAATAAAGCCGCCTCTGACATACAAGTGCAAAAATGAGCCCCTTTTTCCAGCTTATTAATGGTCAAATACACTCAACAAATGTCTCAATGCCCATCTTGGTGAGTTTTAACGTAAACACAGTCGTAACCAGCTCACAGGAACAGTGTTTGGGATCCGTGCGTCAGGTCTTAAAGGGACAGAAAAGAAAAAGACAAACGATCACTTATGAGCACACATATTCTGAATGCTTTCAGCAGAATTCAAATGAGCCATTTTAATCGAGATTAATCTAGATTAATTTTGGAATTAATCTAGATTTAAAAAATGTATCTATGCCCACCACTATCAAAATCAAATAAAATCAAATCACTTTATTTGTCACTCTACCATATGCACAAGTGCAACAGCAGGTGAAATTCTTAGGTGCAGTTCCGAGCAACATAGTAGTCACGACATGACATGTACAACATTTAAAGCAGCATCAGATTACACATCTGATGCGCACACAATTACTCACAGCACAGTATACACTACAATAAACAATAAATAATTTACACAATGTGAGTGTAGTTCTCACAGCTTAACCAATATACACATACTTACAATATACATATACTTTAAACAATATACACTAAACATACATTAAACAGTATACATTAAGCTATAATAATAATAATAATATACAATGTACAGTATACATTATTATTCACAGTAGAGATCCAATTATGTACAATAGGTGCTATATGATAAATGATAAATAATAAATGATAAATAAATGTGTATATAATGTGTGTGTGTATCTACAGTGGGTTGTGCGGAGTGATATTCTGTCCAGTGTGTGTTATGATCCTGATGGATCAGGAGTTAAGTAGTCTAATTGCTTGTGGGAAGAAGCTGTTCTGAAATCGGCTGGTGCGTGTTCTGATGCTGCGGTACCGTCTGCCTGATGGCAGCAGTGAGAGCAGCCCATGGTTCGGGTGGCTAGAGTCTCTGATGATCCTCTGAGCTCTCTTCACACACCGCCTGGCGTAAATGTCCTGGAGGGAGGGAAGCTCACCTCCGATGATGCAGCTGGCCGTGCGCACTACCCTTTGCAGGGCTTTGCGGTTGCGGGCGGTACTGTTGCCGTACCAGGTGGTGATGCAGCCAGTCAGCAGGCTCTCTATGGTGCAGGTGTAGAAGCGTGTGAGGATGTGGCGGCTCATTCCAAACCTCCTCAGCCGTCGCAGGAAGAAAAGGCGCTGATGAGCCTTCTTCACAACGGCCTCAGAGTGGACGGACCATGAGAGTTAATAAATAATAAATACTAATCAAAATGAAAAAATAATGAATCAGAATACTTACCAAAAGTTGCTCCTGCTCACGCTCTCTGTCTCTGCAAGATTCGGTGATTCAGATTTCCCTTTGCACAACTACTAGAAGACTTACAACCGTCAGACAGGTTGCTCGCGTCACATCTACGTCGTCAAGCTCAGTCCGAGGCTGCGCAGTACGCTCAGCCATCAGGAAGTGAGTGCTTCTAACTGACTTCACTTTTCTCTGTTGAAGTCTATGAGGTCGCTCTGTCCATTTCTTTTACTGTCTATGGTCATAAATTTATTTTTCGGTGAAAACAACGGACAGTCTGTTACACTTGGATGTACATCACAATACGGAAGATCCGTTGCTACTTCCGTTTCTTCGTGACTTTGAAATGGCATCCTTGAGCTGATTTACAATCACAAGCATCGCTTACAACATAGTTGAATAATCAGAGGGAATCATATCACAAATGTTCATGCAATTATCTAGCCTGAATGCCAGCCGAATTTAGCCCCGCCCACAACATTTGAGGTCAGGAAGTTCAGTCTGGACTTGATCCGTTGTGGAGCAACTATTCTTGAACCAGAGCTGTTCGGACCAATCAAATGGTCAGGGTGGGCTTTATACGATGATGGACAGATGATCAACAGTAACGTAATCATACACATCACTGAAGAGCGCTTGGGTTGAATTCATTCTAATCCTAAACGGAGAACTTGTTTGTATATGCGTTCACCTTTACTATTTCTCTCAAAAATGATCGTATTGGTAAGTACTCAGTGTATCCGGCAAAGATCCTTTACACACATCTTCTTCTACTTCTTCCAGCGTGTGTGTTGAGTTCTGTTGACAACTATGCGTCGCTCAACACGTCACATACTCCGTTGCTCTGATTGGTTGTAGGTCTGTCCAATGAGTGCTGAGGCATTTTCTTTCCTGGTTTGGTTGAAACACGCCCCCATAATCACAGCCCAATGGGTTCTCTGCAGAACAAAAATGGGTGTTTCTAAATTTGTGGGTGTTGTCAAACTGATGGGTGTTTATAAATCATGCAATGAAAATGATTCCCTTCACCCGACCCGACCCCACCCCTAAACCCTACCCACTGTGACGTCGGCAAATCAGGTAACGCAGTGGAAAACGCCCCTATGTGAATGGCCTTGCCCACTGCTCTAGTAACTCCTATTACTGTCCTGCAGAGACCTATACTTGGCCCAATGGAGCAGTATCAGACTCATATTCTGACTAGAATCTGAGTATGATGACGTCAGGCTTATCATGTTATCCAAGTATTGTGCTGTGGATCCACACTTTAATAATTCTGTTTATTGAAGTAATTTACTGCAGCTGTGCATGGAATTATTTATTTATAAATATATATATATATATACAGGATAAAGTTTATTATAGAATTTTTTTTATGTCCATACAGTCATCCCTTGTTTTTTTTTGACTGTCTTTACAGTTAAAGGGAATATTAGAGACATTTTGGTTGCACTTTATATTACCGTATGTGTACTTGCAGTGTACATGCATAAGAAATGACTGGGTAATATAAGGTAACTACAGAGGTTAAGGTTAGGTTTAGGGTTATTATCTAGTTATTACTATAATAAGCTGGATTGTAAAATAAAGTGATACGGAAGTTTTTAATGACAATCATAGAGGAAATCATAGGCAAAATAGTATATGACTCTGACTGTTACTGCTTCCGGTAGAACCTAAACAAAAGCTGTATATTTTGTTTAAAAAGACAAATCAGCCAAGCTTTCACATTTTTATTTCATGTAACTACAGTTCCAATGTCCTTTAATTTCAGCTTTATTAACTCAATAGAAAACAACAATTGAAAGAATCTGTTCAAAGCAGTGACTCTCTGACAATTCAAATCAGCAAATGTCTTTTTTCCCAGATGGATTTTGGTCATTTCAGAGAGCCACATATTAGTGTTATTCAATATCTTCTGGTCGGACAGGATGCGGAAGCGGAATTATGGATTTCTTCTCCGTGTCTCTGGATAAAGCTTTCCTCATATCTGTCAAAAAGAAAGAACAGTTCAAATATAGTATTTTACATAAAAATGATGCTGTGATGATGTTTACGATTCTCGGTGGGCTTTAGTACACTGATAATGATGCAATTTAAGTTGTTTTCTTTCTTTCTTTTTTTTCTGTTTGCCAGGTTAAAATTGTAAGTCTGATTGCTTAGTAAAGTTAACAAGATGAGTTAAGTCTTTGAGTTCAATATTTAAGGTTGGGGGTTTATTAAAATCTCTAACCTTAAATATAGGCAGTAATAACAGTGATGCTTGCCTTAGAAATGCCAATAATAACCACTCAGAAGTTTAGGGTCGATAAGACTTTATTGTTTATGAAAGAAGGCTCTTCTGCTCACCAAGGCTGCGTTATTTATATATATATATATATATATATATATATATATATATATATATATATATATATATATATATATATATATATATATATATATATATATATATATATATATATATACACACACACAGTGAGGAAAATAAGTATTTGAACACCCTGCTATTTTGCAAGTTCTCCCACTTGGAAATCATGGTGGGGTCTGAAATTGTCATCGTAGGTGCATGTCCACTGTGAGAAATAATCTAAAAAAAAAAATCCAGAAATCATAATATGATTTTTTAACTATTTATTTGTGATACAGCTGCAAATAAGTATTTGAACACCTGTCTATCAGCTAGAATTCTGACCCTCAAAGACCGTTAGTCTGCCTTTAAAATGTCCACCTCCAATCCATTTATTATCCTAAATTAGATGCACCTGTTTGAGGTCGTTGGCTGCATAAAGACACCTGTCCACCCCATACAATCAGTAAGAATCCAACTACTAACATGGCCAAGACCAAAGAGCTGTCCAAAGACACTAGAGACAAAATTGTACACCTCCACAAGGCTGGAAAGGGCTACGGGGAAATTGCCAAGCAGCTTGGTGAAAAAAGGTCCACTGTTGGAGCAATCATTAGAAAATGGAAGAAGCTAAACATGACTGTTAATCTCTCTCGGACTGGGGCTCCATGCAAGATCTCACCTCGTGGGGTCTCAATGATCCTAAGAAAGGTGAGAAATCAGCCCAGTACTACACGGGAGGAGCTGGTCAATGACCTGAAAAGAGCTGGGACCACTGTTTCCAAGGTTACTGTTGGTAATACACTAAGACGTCATGGTTTGAAATCACGGAAGGTTCCCCTGCTTAAACCAGCACATGTCAAGGCCCGTCTTAAGTTTGCCAATGACCATTTGGATGATCCAGAGGAGTCATGGGAGAAAGTCATGTGGTCAGATGAGCCCAAAATAGAACTTTTTGGTCATAATTCCACTAAACGTGTTTGGAGGAAGAAGAATGATGAGTACCATCCCAAGAACACCATCCCTACTGTGAAGCATGGGGGTGGTAGCATCATGCTTTGGGGGTGTTTTTCTGCACATGGGACAGGGCGACTGCACTGTATTAAGGAGAGGATGGCCAGGGCCATGTATTGCAAGATTTTGGGGAACAACCTCCTTCCCTCAGTTAGAGCATTGAAGATGGGTCGAGGCTGGGTCTTCCAACATGACAATGACCCGAAGCACACAGCCAGGATAACCAAGGAGTGGCTCTGTAAGAAGCATATCAAGGTGCTGGCGTGGCCTAGTCAGTCTCCAGACCTAAACCCAATAGAGAATCTTTGGAGGAGCTCAAACTCTGTGTTTCTCAGCGACAGGCCAGAAACCTGACTGATCTAGAGAAGATCTGTGTGGAGGAGTGGGCCAAAATCCCTCCTGCAGTGCAAACCTGCTGAAAAACTACAGGAAACGTTTGACCTCTGTAATTGCAAACAAAGGCTACTGTACCAAATATTAACATTGATTTTCTCAGATGTTCAAATACTTATTTGCAGCTGTATCATACAAATAAATAGTTAAAAAAATCATACATTGTGATTTCTGGATTTTTTTTTTTAGATTATGTCTCTCACAGTGGACATGCACCTACGATGACAATTTCAGACCCCTCCATGATTTCTAAGTGGGAGAACTTGCAAAAATAGCAGGGTGTTCAAATTCTTATTTTCCTCACTGTATATATAATTTATAGGGGTGTAACGGTACACAAAACTGACGGTTCGGTACGTACCTCGGTTTTGAAGTCACGGTTCGGTACGAGTTCGGTACAGCAGATTTACAAAATTGCTTTTTATTTATTTTTTATATTTAACAGTGGTTTACTGGGGGGAAAAGTGTCTGTCGTTGAATGAATTAAATTATATCTAAAAGTTTATTTAAGATATTTCTGTAAATGATATAGGGAGCCCTTACTTGCACATTAATATTAAAGGTTCACAACAGAGCCCAAACTATTAGCCTAAATTCAGTTGCTATTTATTTTTAGGTATAATAATCAACACTCAAATAACACATTGTGTGCAAATATGTAAACTTCACATAAGGCAGTTTTTGCATTAACTTCTAAACCTAATTATAAAATAGTTTTTTTCTCCAAATCGTTGTTGAAATATAATAATTTATATACAGTGTCTGTCATTTTCATGACAGGTTTAATTAACATGCATTAAATAATCAAGACATTACTAACAGGTTAAGTAGAATATAATGAATATAACGGATAATATAGAGCATATATTTAGCGAAAGAGTTGATTTCTCTAGTGAATAAAAGTCTGGACACTGAATGACTGCCTGAGGTAAATGTGATGCTAACGTTACATGACATTGTTTAGTTCACAAGCAGTTATATTGACGTCTTTCCGCCGTTGAAACACTGATTTAGCGATTACACCACATATATACATGACAGTAAATTGTAATGTATCCTCAGCATACCTTCAGATCGTCAATTCATGTTTATTCTTGAATCTTTAGTAAGAGATGATCGATCGCCTTCACAGATGATCGCGTTCACGCACGTGCGCGTCGCGCGGCCGCTTGACCTGTGATCAGTGACCAGTCACGCCACATAGAGCGTCAAAACTTCATTTATCGTTTGAATTTCGTGATAAAATGGACTGAATACTTAATATGTTCGTGTGGGAACTCGGATTGAAGTGTGTTGCGCTTACAACAAGCCGACTGTTAACTGTTAAAGATTACATTCATAACCGTTCGGTACACGCGTGCACCGTACCGGAAGCCCTGTACCGAAACGGTTCAATACGAATACGTGTACTGTTACACCCCTAATAATTTAAAATAAGTGTTTATTCCTGTAAAATAAGTGTTTTATTCCTGTGATCAAAGTTGAATTTTCAGCATCATTACTCCAGTCTTCAGAGTCACATGATCCTTCAGAAATCATTCTAATATGATGAATTATTATTTTTATCAATGCTGAAAACAGTTGCTGCTTAATCCACTGCTTTATGTTGAAACATTTCAGAATGATTTGATGAATAGAAAGAATGTTTTGTAACATTGTAAATGTAAATGTCTTTACTGTCACTTGATCAATTGAATGTTTCCTTGCTGAATAAAAGTTTTAATTTCTAAAAAAAAAGAAAAAAGACTGACCCCAAACTTTTAAACAATAAGCAAACAGGCGAATAGCTCACCATAAGCATCTTCGTCAGGTTCACCGTTACTGGCAGAGTAATACTCTATAACCGTTCTGTACACGCTGTAGCCGAGCTGTTTGTACATATTCACAGCAACTTGGTTGGAAACGCGCACAAAGAGATCCACAAAGAATCCGCCCTTCCTAAATAGAAGAGAGACACAAAATAACTCAATGTTTAGAATCAGGACACAGATATACTGTCGGCAATACTAATATTTACTGTAATATTTTTTTACATGCATTACAGATGCTTTTGTAAAGTGTGTTCTACCTTTCGGAGATCTCCTCTAACATCTCCATGAGTTTAGCAGCCAGACCCAGTCGTCTGAACTCTGGGGCCACAGAAAGAGCGGTGACGTGCCCGTGCCACTCCTCCCTGGCCACGGACCCTTCTGCCTTTCCCATGACTACAGGATGACCATTGACATACATGTTATATATACACACTCCAGTCTGACTGTTAACCCAAAAATGAAAATTCGGTCATTAATTACTCACCCTCATGTGGTTCCAAACCCGTAAGACTTTCGTTCATCTTCAGAAACCTCATTGGTTCTTGCTCAAGCTAAAATGTGACGCGTAACACGAGAATGAACCTCATTGGTTCTACCAAGCGGCAACCTCCCGCAGTTTCTCTTGAAGCCAATACGGGAGTGACTGCAATTCATCGACTGGCCACTAGGGACAGGCTCCAGAAGGAGCAGAATCTCATTGAGCTCATGTTAAAATGGCCAAATTTACAGCAGAATAAAACATGTTTAGAGTCTGGTACAAATTGTGCTTTTGGTCTATACGGCTAATTTTGCCCTTCATGACGACTGTGAGGGGGGTGAATTTTTTTATAACTCATTCGTTTTCATTATATAAAGCCTTAAAGTTCTGCATAATTAAGGGCGTGGCCACTTTGAGTGACAGGTGGATAGCCATTTATCTGCTGTCTGTTAGTCATCACATCACCTCAGCACCGCCCACATCCCGCCTCTTTGCCCATTTTCTATTATCCGGGAGTGATGCGCTACTTTACGCTTCAAAACTGCTCTTCAGAATCCTATGGGTGACGTCACGGACACTATGTCCATATTTTTTTACAGTCTATGGTTCTTACTGAAGCTCAAACGTGATGCGTAACGCGAGAATGAACCTCATTGGTTCTTGCAGAAGCTCAAACGTGCTGAGTAACGCGAGAATGAACCTCATTGGTTCTTGCAGAAGCTCAAACGTGATGCGCAACACAAGAATGAACCTCATTGGTTCTCACACACGTCAAGTGAACATGCTTGAGCTTCCATTTACCACAACTGATGTGAGTTGATGAATGTTTATATGTGAATAAAAGCCTAAATTAAATGTGTTCATCATATAAAGCGATCAAGTCTCTTCAGAAATTCATATGGATTAGTTTTACGATCTCTTTATGAACTTTTCGAAGCGTCAGTGGTAAATGCGTAGCTGTCAATGGAGGGACAGAAATCTCTCCGGATTCATCAAAAAGATCTTCATTTGTGTTCCAAAGATGAACGAAAGTCTTACAGGTTTGGAACGACATGAGGGTGAGAAATTAATGACAGAATTTTCATTTTTGGTGAACTAACCCTTTAAAAAGTAATAATTTTCTCCACCTTTGAAACAACTTTCTTTTCAGATGATCCCCCTTATTAACATAATACATGTAACTAACATTGTTCTATATTTTGTTTTTCTTCGGAACAAGAAAAATGGATTGCTTTTGTTAAAAGTTAAGTAAAATCTAGGGCTGTCAAAAGATTAATCACGATTAATCACATCCAAAATAAAAGTTTGTGTTTACATAATATATTTGTGTGTACTCTGTATAATTATGTTTATATAAATATTCATGTATATATTGAAGAAATATTTGCATGTATATACTGTATACATTTATATAATTTATATTATATATAAATATAAATATTTTATATATAAGTATAATACATTTTTCTTAAATATATACATGCTTGTGTGTGTTTTTATATATAAATAATAATTATACACAGTTCACACACATATATTATGTAAACACAAACTTTTATTTTGGATGTGATTAATCGTGATTAAAGGGTTAGTTCACCCAAAAATGAAAATTATGTAATTAATTACTCACCCTCATGTCGTTCGACACCCGTAAGACATTCGTTCATCTTCGGAACACAAATGAAGATATTTTAGTTGAAAGCTGATGCTCAGAAAGGCTTCAGACAGGCCTCCATAGGGATTCTGTACATTTACACTCACAAGACCCATAAAAGGCACTAAAAACGTTGTTACAAAGTCCATCTCACTACAGTGGCTCTACAATAATGTTAGGAAGCGACAACAATAGTTTTTGAGCGAAAAAAAAATCAAAATAACGACTTTATTCCACAAGTTCTTGTCTTCCTTGTCTGTCTGTGCCGTGAACTCACGAAGCAGCACGACGCATGCGCGAGAATATCACGCAGAACCGGCGTTCGGACACGTGACCCAGAAGCGAGGAGATTTGTTTACAACGAGCAGAGGAAGACGCGCCGTATCTAAGCTGTTGAATTCTACATTGATCGTGCTTTAGGTCTCGGCGTAGAGCTCAAAATGGGACTAAAGTGTGTATTTCATGGATTCCCGAACGCCGGCGCTACGTCATATTCTCGCGCATGCGTCGTGGTGCTTCGTGAGTTCACGGCACAGACAGACAGAACTTGTGGAATAAAGTCGTTATTTTGATTTTTTTTTCGCTCAAAAACTATTGTCGTCGCTTCATAACATTATTGTAGAGCCACTGTAGTGAGATGGACTTTGTAATGACGTTTTTAGTGCCTTTTATAGGTCTTGTGAGTGTAAATGTACAGAATCCCTATGGAGGCCTGTCTGAAGCCTTTCTGAGCATCAGCTTTCAACAAAAATATCTTCATTTGTGTTCCGAAGATGAACGAATGTCTTACGGGTGTCGAACGACATGAGGGTGAGTAATTAATGACATCATTTTCATTTTTGGGTGAACTAACCCTTTAATCTTTTGACAGCCCTAGTAAAATCTTGACTTAGCTAAATTATTGTCTGTTCCTCACCCAATGCATGTCCGTTTCATATTCCACAGAAGAGACAGAGTCATGCAGGTTTGGAACGATAAGCGAGTAAATAATGCCTGAATGTTCACCCTTTAAATGCACTCTCGGCTAAAAATGTTCAACTAAAAACCCCTTTCACTCACTGTAGCCCATCAGTTCCCCTCCTGGAGCTTCTGCTACTATGAAATACTCCGGCCAGTGAGCCAAATATTGAAGATAGAAGGGAATTCCATACTGTACAACGAATGAAAGTTAAGAAAAAGACTGATTAATCAGACAATATCTGGTTATTATACATTGTTTGAAAGGATACAGTTTCTGTCAAGGGGTCCAGATTACTGTGGGATGCAAATACACTAATTAATATCACAATCTCATAGCATGACACACCTAAATCAGATATAACATAGAAATAAGTGGGTTAATACAATATTGATCAATATTAAAATGATAATAATAAGTAAAACTAGATGTTATACAACATGTACACAATCAATATAATAGAAGCAGCACGAACCATGTTTTTTTTTTTTTTAACATGTTCCTTGTAAAAACGCTGATACGTTTAAAATATACATACTTTGTGTTAGTAGACTGTGCTGCTGCATCATCATCATGTTGAATATGATCTTAATAAACATTTAACAACTGTAGCGCTACCATAGTAAAATGAAGCTGGTATTCACAGTATTACCTTCGATGGTAACGCTGCAGTAGTTTTTTGAAATGGTCATTAACAGCGGTGTTATATAATTTGTAATTATATATTATACTCACATATTGTTGAATTTAAACAGATCATCGCACGTGAAAGCTCGTAATGTTGTCATTGTGCCGTGTGTGCAGGACGACGCTCCGACCTCTCACCTCCACGTCACGCGTGTGACGTTACATTGTCTTTTTAAACAGCGACATCTGTCGGCATGATGGAAAACACACATGCAGTTTTTATTCACTACAACGCTTTTATTTTATTAAAATTATTCATATTATTTAATTTATTTTAATTGTATTATTTTATTTGTTTTATTTTATTAGATTATATTCTCATATATTATTTTAATGTATTTATTTTTAATGTATTTCACAATATTACTATTTTGACTGTATTTATTTGATTAGATTTTTTCATTATTTTATTTTATTTTGGCTTATTAGATTTTGGCTCATTATTTTATTTGTTTTATTTTCTAGTGTTATTTAATTTTATTGTCATTGTAATTGTATTGGTTTTATTTTATTAGATTTTCTATTAATTTAATGCATTTATTTTTTATTTATTTTATAATTGTATTTTGTTTGGTTGGTTTTTTTAGATTTAATGTATTTTTAATATTATTTAATAAAAAATATATTTTTTTATTTTATTTACCATGAATTTAAACTCCACATTTAATTGCAACAACTAAGATTTGTTAAAATTCATTAAATGAGTTCTCTTTGCTGTTAGTTCTTCACTATAAATAATAATCATAAAAAATAATTCTGTAAAAAAAAATACAGTCAAAATATTTACAAAAACATGAACTTCTCACTTGATGAAAATCACGGAGAGGCTAATATTCAACCATCTGGAGATGGTGGTCCAGTGGGTTAAACCACTGAACTGATACGCAGAAGGTTGCTGGTTCGATCCCAGCAGTCACCACCAGTGTGTCCTTGAGCAAGGCACTTTACTCCATGTTGCTCCAGGGGGATTGTCCCTGTAATAAGGGTACTATAAGTCGCTTTGGATAAAAGCGTCTGCCAAATGCATAAATGTAAATGTAAACCATCTACGACTCCTGGTGAGCCTGAAGATAGACCCCATGCAGTTTACCAGGTATAAACTAGGTATTGGGGTGGACGATGCTGTCATACTTGCTGCACAGATCCCTCTTGCACCTCGAGGAGACCAGAGACACTGTGAGGGTCATGTTCATCGATTTGTCCAGTGCCTTTAATACAATACAACCGTCACTGCTCAAAGGGAAGTTGGAGGGGGCAGGGGTTGACAGTCTGCTGACTGCGTGGACTATTGACTACCTCACAAACCATGGGCGCCGGAACCATTGTATGTGGGACAAGACCCACCCACTTTTTACGATCAATGATATTGGACCCACTCACTTTTATCGTCTCTAACATTCAGCACATGTCTGTTTACCTACCCCTAATCGATAAACACTTATTATTAAACTCATGTTAGACGCTTTATTTCCACTTTTCTAATATTTTCTTCATTTTTATTGAAAATAAATGCCTTTCCGATCTGATATGTGATGGGAAAAGGGAGAAGATTGAGCTTGGCGAAAGGCAGACTCTAACCGCGGGTCGATTTGTGTCAAAACTAGATGCCGTGCGTCTTACCCCTACACTACTGCCACTCTCAATGATATGGCGATTTCCATAACTTTGTCTTTCCGAACTATATGTTTAGCAAGCAAAGCGGTATATTTGTACTTAATGTAATTCTGAGGACCCACCCAAATTTATTTTGCTTCCGACGCCCATGTCACAAACAGACACAGTACGTGAGGCTACATGTGTGTCTGAAAAAGTGTTCTGCAGCAGGGGCTCCACCATGGGCGTTGGAAGCAAAAAAAATGTGGGTGGGTCCTCAGAATTTTTTTACTGGAGTAGATGTCAATTACATTAAGTACAAATATACCGCTTTGCTTGCGTATAGTTCGGAAAGACAAAATTACGGAAATCACCATATCATTGAGAGTGGCAGTAGTGTAGGGGTAAGATGCACGGCATCTAGTTTTGACACAAATCGACCCATGCGGTTCGAGTCCGCCTTTCGCCGAGCTCAATCTTCTCCCTTTTCCCATCACATATCAGATCGGAAAGGCATTTATTTTCAATAAAATGAAGAAAATATTTGAAAAGTGGAAATAAAGCGTCTAACATGTGTTTAATAATAAGTGTTTATCCATTAGGGGTAGGTAAACAGACATGTGCTGAATGTTAGAGACGATAAAAGTGAGTGGGTCCAATATCATTGATCGTAAAAAGTGGGTGGGTCTTGTCCACACACATACAATGGTTCCGACGCCCATGGGCTCCACATGGGACAGCTCTCCCCTTTCCTGTTTACCCTGTCAGACTTCCATTATAACACTAGCAGTTGTCATATCCAGAAGACACAGCTATTATTGGACGAGTATCGGAGGGGAATGCCCTGGACTGGAGTATAAGGAAGTGATCAAGGACTTTGTTGATTGGTGTGAATTGTATCACCTTAACATCAATGTTACCAAGACAAAAGAATTGGTGATTGACTTCTGTTAGGAAGGCCTCATATACCATCCAGGGGTTGGACATTGAGAGGGTGAACGTGTACAAGTATTTGGGTGTTCATACAAACAACAAATTGGACTGGTCAGACAACATGAGTGCCAAAGTTGCCTCCATTGACAAGACTGAGGTCCTTTGGGGTGTGTAGGACATTCCTGAAAACTGTTTATGATACGAAAATTGCATCAGTAATTTGTTATACTGTGGTTTGCTTGAGTGGTGGAATCAAAGAGAAGGATAAGGCTTGACAAAATGATTATGGACTGTCCTCTGGACTCTGTGGAGCAGGTGGGTGAGAGGAGGATATTGGCTAAGCTATCGAACATCCTGAACAACCCCTCACACCCCCTGTACGGGACAGTTGGGGCCTTAGTAGCTCCTTTAGTCAGAGACGGTTGCACCCCCGGCACGGTGTAGGAAGGACTTTTTAATATCCACATATCTCAGTATTGACACTACAATTTTTTATATATTTTTAGGAGAGTATATTTACCTATATTATTATATTTATGATATTTAATTAAATATTTTTCATTTATATTTAATGGGTATATCTGTTATAATGCTTTCTTGGTCTTCCTACATCATTTATCATTGGAATATTGTAACGTACTGCTCTGAGACAGAAGGTAGAAGATCCAAATGCAGCTTTATTAAAGGGTGATCCACACTCGTAGTCAACAAACAGGCAAGAGGTCATAACAGGTAATCAGTCCAATACAGCAAACAAGACAGGAGAGACAGGCAAACGGATAATCCACGGGCAAGTAATCCAAAACCAGAGACATGAAACCAGGGAAAATGCTCAGAAATGCAGTTTACAATAAACAAGACTTCGCAGTGAATGACAGAGTGAACATGGTTTATATAGGCTGGGGTAATGAGGTGATGAGACACAGGTGCAAACAATGAGTGATGATTAGTCCGGGCAAAGGATTATGGGTAATGTAGTTTGCGATGGAGTGCAGTCCGGGGTGGAGTGCCCTCAGGTGGTAATCAGGGGCACGCTCACTGGTGATTGTGACAAATATATAGTTTTAATATGTTTTTTTTTGTCAAGTGGTATATTTGTTTTTGTCCTGTTTTTATGCTGCTGTAACGCCTAAATTTCCCCTTGGGGATAAATAAATCAAATCAAAATATGTGCAACTGCTAAAAATATTTTGTCCTTTTTACATATAGTAAAGTCAACTTTATTTACATAGCACTTTTTACAATGCAGATTGTTTCAAAGCAGCTTCACACACTCCAAAAAATGACACGTGGGTATTACTTAATTTTTTATGTCAACAGGTTCCATGCAATTGGGTTATGTTGAATTTAATTAAAATTGTTTATTTCAGAAGACTTACGTTTTTTAAGCAAGGTTAATTCAATGGCATTTAGTTAAATCAGGTTAACATTCTTAATTTTGTCCAAAACTATTCAATTTGATTATTCTAAAGTGAATATAAAAAACAAACCAAAACAAGATTTATTTAATTGATTATTTTTTATTCAGTGAAATACAATTTTTTTATTTTTACAACATTTAAAAAACCTTTTACAAGGTCTTATTGGCTAGCCAGAAGATGGTTCCATGGCATGCTCAAAGTAGATGCTTATTATTAAAATTGTTATTAGCAGGTCCTCAGCCCAAGCACATGCTCTACACTTCACCACAATGGTCCCCTCCAAAAACACTAACATAAAAACTTATAAATACCAACATAAAACATTAAGCATTAAAAAGTCTCTCCATTTTCTCATCTTGTTAAAAATGCATCAACTAGCACTTTATTTAAACATTTACTCTCCGAATTCAGCCCCTTTGCAAAGCATGATGGGAAGTGAAAGTCTTGTTTGATTGGGTTACTTGATTGAAACGTTATTTCAAAATGAAAACATCAAGTTATGTCAAAGAGTAACGGTTTTAAGTCAGTTTAACATCAATCAATTACATTTGAACCAGAAACTGTCAGAGTCAATAAGGAATGGATCCAAAAGCAGAGGTTGACAGGATAACAACAGTCTTTAATGAGAATATAAACAAGGCAGTCTGTCGTTAAGGCACACAGAACTGGTAAAACAAACTGAGAAGGCAGCTGAGATGATCCTGTCTCGAAGAGAGAGATCAGGACACCAGTAGAGGTGGAGGCAGTTCTTGAGAATTAATCACAGTCAGGAACAGAGGACCGCGAAGGTACTCTTGCAGCAAATGCAGAACTCAAAGACTAAACTTAGGCGCAAGGCTGTATCAGACAAACAAGACCAGGTGAGCACTTCCAAAGCAAATCAGACATGAAGAAAGCAGCAGTCGTAACGCATGACATGAAACAATGATCCAACAAGAGGCAGTAAGAACAAACACTAGATAAAGGGTAAGCACTCAAACAAAAGTGGGAACAGGTGTCATCGCAAGGCAGCGAGGCGCTGATTGCGATGACTAACGGGTGCAGGTAGACAGAGAGAGAGGATGAGCCTAACGAGCGAGTGAGAAAGTGTGTGTGTGTGTGTGTGTGTGTGTGTGTGTGTGTGTGTGTGTGTGTGTGTGTGTGTGTGTGTGTGTGTGTGTGTGTGTGTGTGTGTGTGTGTGTGTGTGTGTGTGTGTGTGTGTGTGTGTGTGTGTGTGTGTGTGTGTGTGTGTGTGTGTGTGTGTGTGTGTGTGTGTGTGTCTGAAACAATCAGGAAGGAGAGTGAGTGAAGAAAAGGATAGTGAGAAGCAAAGAGAAAGAACCTGACACATGACAGAAACCTAATATAATTGTGTTAAATCAAGATGAATTGCTTAAATAAGGTGAACAGCATCATAAAATAATTTTAAACAGGAAAATAAAGCAACAGAATTTTATTCGGCCGTACAGCCGCTCCAGAGAAAACGTGGATGTCATCAGCTCATTTTGATTATCATACAGTGACAATGTGGGCAGATCAGTAATTTAGTTTATATAGTTAATTTAGTTTAGTAATTAGATTTATTTGGATATTTAGTTGAAAATTTTGTGTCCTCAACTGAGCAATCCAAGCCAAAGGCGACAGTGGCAAGGAACCAAAACTCCATCAGGTGACCTAATGGAGAAAAGCAAAGGCAAGACAAGGCAAGTTTATTTGTATAGCACATTTCATACACAGTGGCAATTCAAAGTGCTTTACACAGAAATGAAGTTAAAATATTCATAAGTGAATAAAATAAAAATATATATAGTATAACAGTTATAATAGGAATTAAAATAAAATAAAAAATAAAGAAAAAAATATATATAAATAAAAAGTATAATTAACACTAAACATAAAAAACGGGTTAAATTGAAACATAGTTAAAGAGCAGTTCGGACAAAGCACAGAGCTCATTCAGTAAAAGCATAAGATAAGGTGCAATCAGTCAGACGTATAGTAGCACAGTGCTCATTCAGTAAATGCACAGCTAAACGGATGTGTTTTGAGTCTGGACAGATGTGCACAGATGTGTTTTGAGTCCGGATTTGAAAGTGGGAAGCACATCTGATCTGTTCAGGAAGCTGGTTCCAGCTACGGCTGGCATAATAGCTAAAAGCAGACTCTCCTTGCTTTGAGTGAACCCTTGGTATTTCTAATTGACTTGATCCTGATGATCTGAGTGATCTGTTGGGTTTGTATTTAATCAGCATATCTGCAATGTATTGAGGTCCTAGGTCATTGAGTGATTTATATACAAGTAATAGTACTTTAAACTCGATCCTAAATGTAACTGGAAGCCAGTGTAAAGACCTGAGGACTGGTGTGATATGGTCATATGTTCTGGTTCTGCTCAGCGTTCTGTATGAGCTGCAGCTGTCTAATGGTCTTTTTGGGAAGGCCGGTGAGAAGACCATTACAATAGTCCACCCTGCTGGTGATAAAAGCATGAACGAGTTTCTCTAAGTCTTGCCTGGAAACAAAGCATCTAATTCTGGCAATATTTTTGAGATGATAGTAGGCTGATTTAGTTATTGCTTTGACATGACAACTGAAACTCAGGTCTGACTCCAAAATCACACCAAGATTCCTGACTTGATTTTTTGATTTTAGACCTTTAGCCTCAAGATATGCGTTCACCTTGAGAATTGCATCTTTGTTTCCAAATGTTGTGATTTCAGTTTTGTCTTTGTTTAACTGAAGAAAGTTTTGGCACATCCAACTGTTAACTTCTTCAATGCATTTACATATGGAGTCAATGGGGCTGTAGTCATTAGGTGATCGTCAGCACAGCTGTGGTAAGCCATTTTGTTATTTTCATTATTTGGCTCAGTGGGAGCATGTACAGGTTGAATATGAGTGGTGTAAGAATTGACCCTTGTGGGACTCCGCATGTCATGGATGTCCACTCAGACTTATGGTCACCTATACTCACATAATAACCTCGCCCTTCTAAGTATGACCTGAACCCATTGGCGTAGGAACCGGGGGGGAAGGAGGGGAAGTGTCCCCCTCAATATTTGAAAATGCTGCATGTGTCCCACCCAAAAATTTGCCTATACCGCAGGGTTTAGTGCGACTAAAGATGATATTCGGTTTTGCCAGCAAGTCAAAGCCTGAGTGATAGGTCCCATTTCATGCTATACAGTATTTGAATAATCACCATTCGCCCACCAGCTTCATATTCTTCACTTTTCACCTATAGTCGGACTCGGAGCATCTGATTGGCAGAGAGAAGTTAACATTACACTAGGAACATACAAATACGTTACCGGTGCGCACAAGCTTTGAAATGGAATACGACTCGACTTTGTATGAGGTAAATTAGTCTCAGTCAAGCGGTTGAAATTAGCAAACTTTTTAAAAATTGAATTGAAAAAATTGAATAGATACGAGGCATATGACGATTAGAGGTGCTAAGTTAGATAGCTAGCCACATAGATAAATATAGCTGGCAATCGATTTTTCTGTGGTAACCTTAGCAAAAGCATGGGCGTCGGAACCATTGTATGTGGGTGGGACAAGACCCACCCACTTTTTACGACGAATGATATTGGACCCACTCACTTTTACCATCTCTAATTCAGCACATGTCTGTATACCCCTAACCGATAAACACTTATTATTAAATACATATTAGATGCTTTATTTACACTTTTCTAATATTTTCTTCATTTAAAAAAAAGAAATAAATGCCTTTCCGACCTGATATGTGATGGGAAAATGGAGTGAGTTCGGCAAAAGGCGGATTCGAACCGTGGGTAGATTTGTGTCAAAACTTGATGCCAGTTGTCTTACCCCTACACTACTGCCACTCTCAATGATATGGTGATTTCCATAATTTTGTCTTTCTCAACCAGACGTTTAGAAAACAGAGCCGTATATTTGCACGGTACTTAAAGGTCCCGTTCTTCGTGATCCCACTGTTCAAACTTTAGTTAGTGTGTGATGTTGCTGTTAGAGCATAAATAATACCTGTGAAATTATAAAGCTCAAAGTTCAATGCCAAGCGAGATATTTTATTTAACAGAAGTTCCCTTTCAAAGCCTACAGCGAACGGCTGGCTTGGACTACATCCTGGTACTTCCTTCATTAATGACGTCAGTAGAACAGACTAACCTCCGCCCACAAGAATACGCGAAAAAAGGGGGCGTGGTCTTGTTGCTGTCCCACGTGGAGAAAAGGACGGTCGCGTGTAGAAAAGGAAGTGTTGCGTTTGAGTGTGTTTGTCGCCATGTCGTCGAGACGCTGTTATTTTCATCCCGGAGTCAAATCACCTTTGTTTGGCTTTCCCAGGAACGCTGTAGAGATCATTAAGCGCATACATCTCCCGTTAAGAGGCGTGACCTTTGCACGTTCGCTAAGCTGCTGTCAAATCACAACACAGGAACCGCTGGCACAATCAGAACTCGTTACCTATTTCTGAAGGAGGGACTTCATAGAACAAGGAACTCATCAGCCGTTTTTAGGACAGTGAAAACAGCGGTATACAGATAAGTAAATTGTGTGAAAAATATTGTGTTTTTTTACATGCGAAACATGAACACATGTTATATTGCACACTGTAAACACAATCAAAGCTTCAAAAAAACACGAAGAACGGGACCTTTAATGTAAATGGCATCTAGGCTCCAGTAATTTTCTTTTTCTGAGAGAGGACCCACCCACATTTTTTTTGCTTCCGACGCCCATGAGCAAAAGTAAAATGTTCTGTCATCCCATTTCAGCATAATGCCACCCCAGAAAATTAAAACCGTCACAGGAAATAACGTTACTGACTTTTTTTTCTTTTTACAAAGAGTAAGGTTAGTGTAAGCAATTATATAACACATTTTACACAAGGACAGGACAACATCATAACCTATCATTTACCAAGCCTATATTTACTTTAATATATATATATATATAGGTGAGGAAGGAGTGGCACATGGAGTTACAGATGAAGTAACAGGTGGCGGGTGTAAGGTGAGGTCTTAAAAGGAATTAATGATGCATATGTGAAAGTTTGTGCCTTTTATAAATGTTCCACAATCCACATACAGAAGAGCCCAAGATAAACATAACTGATCATATATAAGTCCACTATTATTTTGTTTGAAATATCATATAGGCTACAATTGTTAATTTATTAGGAGAACCATGATGCAACCATGGAAGAGACAAAAGGAGAGGCAGGTGGCAGTGCAGGGTGTGTGGTGATGTTTTAAAATGTAGTCATATTTGTATTGGATTAAACGCAGGGATGGAGGTTGAGTTGCTGCCTGTTCAATGCAAATTACTCATTCAAAAAACAGAAATAATACAATATGCTTAGTTTCTCATAAGCCTTGAGTCCACTTAATAATTGTTTTCAAGCACCTATTCAAGCTAGTTGACTTCAGTTGCAGGAACTTCCAACCGAATAAATGTTAAGATACATAGTACATTTAACCCTTCTGCATCCATTTAAAAAAGTTATACATAGGTCCAAATAGGACAAAAATATCCATGTCAAAAACCTGTCATAAAAAATTAATATTGGGAGCACAAACTTAAATTTGGCCTTATTTTAAAGACGACCCTTGGCAGATTATTGTTGAAGCCAAACTAAAAGTTTAAAAAGTGAAGAAAAAAAAAAGGATATAGGTTTAAGTTTATGAATAATATTTTATATAACATATATTTTTTATGAAACATGGTAAACTCTAAAACTGCTAGAAAACCAAAGCCATAAATAAAATAAAAAGTTCCAAATTTGAGGTTGATATCTAAAAAAATTAGCTTTCTGTCAGTTTGTTTGGGCGCAGTGCCACAGTTTCCCCATTAGATGCCAGCAAAACGGGAATAAAGTGAGTACCGTATTTTATTTATAGGCCAAACCTGAACAAAATGGCACCATCTGGTAAAATTTTTTAAAAATTTGTATTTAATTTTCTGCTAACAGAATAAAAGCCTATTAACAAAGATTGCATCATTTTATAGTTAAATGGCAATGGGATTCAAAATTGAATGTGAACTTGCTGCACATTCCAACATGCAGAATGTTGTTTTCCCGTTACATTATCACATGAGCAAAACATACATGTTGTATCATGTCACCATACTGTATGTTACTATTATGGTGGTGGGATGGACATTGATTCATAGTGGCCAAAATGTTCCCCCCTCAATGTCAAAGTCGTTCCTACGCCCCTGCAGACCATTCCGGAAAGCCCAACCCAATTTTCTAGCCTGTCAAGAAATATGTTGTGGTCAACAGTGTTGAATGCAGCACTGAGGTCGAGTAGTACCAGAATTGATGTTTTGCCTGTATCTGTATTGAGGCGAATATCATTTATAATCTTTATGAGCGCTGTCTCTGTGCTGTGATGCGGTCGGAAACCAGATTGAAAATTGTCAAAGTATCCGTTTGAGCTCAAGAATTTGTTCAGCTGACTGTGAAGGGGATATTTGAAATTGGTCTGTAGTTGCTCAGTATGGAGTTATCCAGATTTCTCTTTTTCAGGAGAGGCTTAACTACTGCGGTTTTAAGGGAGTTTGGAAAACTCCCAATGAGGCGTTTACCACTTCTAGGAGATCTGCTTCTAAACAGTTAAACACACTTTTGAAAAAAGAAGTGTGGAGTGTGTCAAGGGCGCAGGTTGATGTTTTTAGGTGCTGTACCGTTTCTTCAAAAATTTTACCATCATTTGCTTCGAAATCAGTCATAGTAACTTTCTGAGGTTGTGGTCTGATCTGACTCACCCCAGAGCAACTCAAGGATGTGCTGATCGCATTTCTGATATTATTGATTTTCTCGGAGAAGAAGAAAGAAAACTCACTACATTTGCTGTCTGAGAGCATTTCATTGGGAATGTGACTCGGAGGGTTTGTTAGTCTCTCTACAGTAGCAAAAAGAGTGCGCGTGTTGTTTATGTTTCTGTTTATAATATTTGAAAAGAAGGTCTGTCTAGCTTTGCCTAGTTCCACATTGAAAGCACGAAGACTGTCTTTATAGATGTTTAAATTAAACGTTTTAATTAAATTAAATTAAAAAATTAGAAATATATGCTTGGTGTTAAAGATATAGCCTTCATAAACATAAATCATTTAAGCATCTCTTTTTGACAGATATAGTTTCAATGGCAGGAGAGATTGATATATCAAATAAAATACAGAAATGATCAGACAGTGCCACATCCTTAATAACTATCGATGAAATGTTTAGACCCTTACTGATAAGTAAATCTAGAGTGTGTCCACGATCATGTGTGGGTCCGTGTACATGTTGTGTCAAATCAAAAGTGTTAAGAACAGTCATGAGATCTTTTGTTGTACTGGATTCAGCATTGTCAATGTGAATGTTAAAATCCCCAGCAATAGCAAAACAGTCATACTCAGATGAAATTGCTGATAACAGCTCTGTAAAGTCATCAATAAAAGCTGGGCAATATTTTGGAGGCCTGTAAATAATGATAAGCAGGATGTGTGGAGCACCTTTTAGCACAATGCCCAGATATTCTAGAGACAAATAGTTACCAAATGATACTTGCTTACATTGATAGACATCTTTTGCAATATTCAAAAGATCAGAGTCGTCACGCCGGAGACGGTTTTACTGAGGATGCTGTATCGATTAAACAATTATTAAATTGAAATATTCGAAAGATCGGAGTCGTCACGGCGGAGACGGGTTTATTGAGGATGACGTATCGATTAAACAATTATTAAATTGCAATATTCGGAAGATTGGAGTCATCATGCCAGAGACGGGTTTATTGTGGATGACGTATCCATTAAACAATTATTAAATTGCAATATTCGAAAGATCGGAGTCGTCACGGCGGAGACAGGTTTATTGAGGATGCCATATCGATTAAACAATTATTAAATTGCAATATTCGGAAGATCAGAATCATGACGCCGGAGACGGGTTTATTGAGGATGACGTATCGATTAAACAATTATTAAATTGCAATATTTGGAAGATCTGAGTAATCACACGGAGACGGGTTTATTGAGGATGACGCAACGATTGAACAGTTATTAAATTGCAATATTTGGAAGATCTGAGTCATCACACCGGAGACGGGTTTATTGTGGATGACGTATCGATTAAACAGTTATTAAATTGCAATATTCGGAAGATCGGAGTCATCACGCCAGAGACGGGTTTATTGAGGATGACATATCGATTAAACAGTTATTAAATTGCAATATTTGGAAGATCTGAGTCATCACACCGGAGACGGGTTTATTGTGGATGACGTATCGATTAAACAATTATTAAATTGCAATATTCGGAAGATCTGAGTCATCACGCCAGAGACAGGTTTATTGAGGATGACGTATTGATTAAACAATTATTAAAAAGGAATATTTGAAAGATCGGGGTCATCACGCCGGAGATGGGTTTATTGAGGATGCCGTGCCTGTGAGGCAATTTCAGGGGGAGTCTAATTGACACGGTCTCTGCAGACACTTCAGGGATGTGCTGGTCATGTCTAGGCACAGGTCCACCATCTGATCTGGATACGGCCCGGATCCGGCTGACTACAGTAAACCTCGGGATAAAACAGAGAGACTAACATTAACGTAGATGCCATTCTTCTGATGATGTAACATACAGGTGTCATCAAGTATTCCCGGTTCCGGCTGCCCTAGTTAATGCAGCCTAGCAATCATTTAATTGAAAAAGTTTTTTATGTGTATGCCATAGTAAAAAGATGTGTTTTTAGTCTAGATTTAAACTGACAGAGTGTGTCTGCTTCCCAAACAATGCTAGGAAGACTGTTCTAGTGTTTAGGTGCTAAATAGGAAAAGGATCGACCGCCTGCAGTTGATTTCGATATTCTCGGTATTATCAACTGACTAGAATTTTGAGACCGCAGTAGACGTGATGGAGAATAATGTGTTAAGAGCTCGCTCAAGTACTGGGGAGCTAAACCATTTAGTGCTTTGTAAGTAATAAGCAAGATTTTAAAATGTATGCGATGTTTAATAGGGAGCCAGTGCAGTGTTGACAGAACCGGACTAATATGGTCATACTTCCTGGTTTTAGTAAGAACTCGAGCTGCTGCATTTTGGACCAGCTGGAGTTTGTTTATTAAGCGAGCAGGGCAACCACCCAGTAGAGCATTACAATAATCTAGCCTTGAGGTCATGAACGCATTAACTAATTGTTCAGCATTTTGCATTGAGAGCATGTGCCGTAATTTAGATATATATTTAAGATGGTAGAATGCAGTTTTACAGATGCTAACATTCACCATAATAACACTGATGGTATAAGAGAAAACCACATGATGAATCAACGTTCATCAATCCAGTAGTTTTTGTACATAGCTGATACATACTAATATACAGAAGGTGCAGAGTCATGCACACAAATACAAAACACTATCACGCTAACACACAACACTCAAATAATTGACTTCCAAAAATGTTACTGTAAAATGACACTAAATGTAAGGTTAGATCTATTACAGGTTTTCTCCGCAGTACAGGAACTTACTGTTAACCAAATCATTTTTTTAATCTTTTACAGGTAAAATTACAACATGTACAGTATTCTCAAACACGTTAAGCAAGTCTTTGTATATGGGTGTATATGGGTCACTGTCCAGTGAATGGGCTGTTATTCCCTCAGGTGTGTAGGTGGAGTGATGAAGGATCAGGTGTTGGATCGCTCTTTAAAAGAGAGCGGTCGTAGCTCAGTAAGTGCGTTCACTGGAGTGTCACACCTGCAAATGGAGTGGCTTCAAGTCTTTGGTGTCCTGGCATGTTTACTATTCCGCAGTGAAACTCTAATCACACCCAGGTTTGTTACTTTTTTAATTCTATTATAGTAACATGTTTGTACTAGTTATTTAAAAGGTGATTAAAAATGGTTAAATCATTTATTACTTAATGATCACAGAAGAAAACTTTTGATGTATTCAGGGTTTTTGAATAACATACTGAAACAACCTGAAAATCCTGATAGCAAAATAAAAATGTTTATTATGATCAGTATTCTAAATCTGTATCTTTTGTCTCTTGACAAGTTTCTAGATTTTTTTCATGCTTCATTATTTATTTTAAAAAGTCTCTTGTTCTCACTAAAGCTGCATTTATTTGATCAAAAACACATAAAAAATAGTAATATTGTGAATTATTATTACAATTTCAAATAACAGTTTTCTATTTAAATACATTTTAAAATGAAACCAGAAACATTTCTGATTATTATCAATATTGAAAACTGCTTCAAATGTTTGTGGAAACCGTTTTTCAGGATTCTTTGATGAATAGAAAGTTCAAAAGAACAGCATTTATTTAAAACGGAAATCTTTTGTAGCATTATAAATGTCTTTACTGTCGCTTTTGATCAATTTAATGCATCCTTGCCGAATAAAAGTATTCATTTCTTTTTTCTTTTTTTCATTTCTTTTGAACGGTAGGTATGCAAGATAGAAAAGCATAGTTTAGAGTTTAATGTTTCTAATGTTATAAGTTAAAAAAATGCAGTTTTCATGCCTATATTTACTAAAAAAAAAAAACTAATTATTGAGAGAAATATATAATATGGAATATAATCACAGATATATTATATATCTCTATCATAATCCCATGAAAACAAGACATTTTTTCGTTTCAGCCCAGCACAGAATCCCTCCTATCTCATATCCGTCTCTGAAGTTCTGCGCTGTGGCGTTCCCACAGCAATATCAGTCACCGTTCTGTCAAATTATTCCATCAAAGTCACAGCTGAACTCACCCATGGAAACACCAGTGTGGCCCAGACACAGAGCACCGTCCCAGCAGGTAAAGAAAAAATATAAATATATCAATAATCATTTTTTTCTCCAAAAAGCACCATGCAATGTCTGAAGGCATAATTATACAACAACACATATTCAGATGTAGCTATTCATTTCAGAGGCAAACAGTACTGAAGTATTTTTACTTTCTACTCAGGTACATTTTCCAATTATATACTTTGTCAGTGTTTTTCTTTGGAAAACTTTTACTTCACTACATTCCAGAGCATAATATATAATGTCGTTCTTTTTACTGCACTACATTTCATAAATAAAAGTTGTTGTTTTCTTTACCTTTAATACTTACATTAAAAATGTAGTACTTTTGTACTCAAGTAAAAGTTTGAATTACTTGAGTAAAGTATACAGTACTATAAAGTATTAAATTATATTCAATATGGAAAGTAGTGTAGTAAAATGACGTTATGCTTTTGAATGTTGTGAAATAAACGTTTTTTTTAAAGAAAAACACTGAAAAATGTACTTAAGCAGAGTAAAAATATTCCACTACTGTCCGCCTCTGATTCATTTCTGAACAGTTTAAATTAACCGTCCCTGGTCAGGTTCGAGAACTTCGAGTTTAATTTGCTTTTTAGACATTTGGATGGAAATGTCACACATGCCAGACTTTTATTTATAGACTTTTCTTCGACTTTTAATACAACCCAACCCAGCATTTTAACCAGAAGCCTCTTAGAACAATTCGAGTTGGTGGGTTGGATTCTTGACTTTTTAACAAATAGGACAGAGAGTGAGGGTCAATGGTATTTTGTCTGACCGGAAAAGCTCTTCTAGGGTCGCTTAAGGATGTGTGCTGTCACCTTTATTGTTTTTTCTATACACAAATATGTGTCAGATCAGTTATGACAATAGAACCATCATAAAATATGAAGATGATTGGGTTATTGTTAGTCTACTTCAGGAGAATGAGACCAGCCACGGCCCAGTTAGTGATGATTTTGTATTCTGCTTACCTCCATTTTATTATATCAAAAACTAAAGATTCTCATTGGTTTTAGGAGGAACACTCGCAAGCTACTTTAAAGCTACAATATGTCATTTTTCGCTGCTAGAGGTCGCTTACTCAAAACAAAGGCGTAGCTTGATGACGCCTCGTTTTTGCAGAGCGTTTATTATGTCGCAGATGAACGCTCACACCCACATGGATGGCAGGACCCAAGGTTTCCCAGCAGAACATTGCCCAAAGCATCACACTGCCTCTGCCAGCTTGCCTTCTTCCCATAGTGCATCCTGGTGTCATGTGTTGCCCAGGTAAGCGACGCACACGCACCTAGCCATCCACGTGATGCCACCTTCTTTCAGTGCTTCGTGGTCCAGTTCTTATTCGTGCCCACTGTTGGCGCTTTCGGCGGTGGACAGGAGTCAGCATGGGCACCCTGACTGGTCTGCGGCTATGCAGCCCCATACACAACAAACTGTGATGCACTGTGTGACCAGCATTAACTTCTTGAGCAATTTGAGCTCCAGTAGCTCGTCTGTTTGATCGGACCACACAGGCCAGCCTTCACTCCCCACGTGCATCAATGAGCCTTGGCCGCCCATGACCCTGTCACCGGTTCACCACTGTTCCTTCCTTGGAGCACTTTTGACAGATACTGACCACTGCAGACCGGGAACACCCCACCCCACCCCACCCATGCTCTGACCCAGTCGTATAGCCATCACAATTTGGCCCTTGTCAAACTCGCTCAAATCCTTACGCTTGCCCATTTTTCCTGCTTCTAACACATCAACTTTGAGGACAAAATGTTCACTTGCTGCCTAATATATCCCACCCACTAACAGGTGAAGTGATGAAGAGATAATCAGTGTTATTACACTTCACCTGTCAGTGGTCATAATGTTATGCCTGATCGATGTATATATGGGCTGTATGTATAGGTTTAGATAATTAGAGCACATGTATCATGTATCATGTTATTGTTATTTTGTTGTGATATATCATGTATCTTTTTTTAAATGTGTTTTTGAAATGTGTGAAGAATGGATGCCATTATCATATCATTTCACTGCAAAACAAATTTACCTGCGGCTATAAATAAAGTAACCTAACCTAAATTTACATTGATAATGGCATTGTCAAACTCGAAAAGTCACCTTTTTAGAATGACCTACACAATGTAAATATAATATTGTATAATATACGACTCCACCCTGTTCAAACAAGTATTTTTTTCTGCTCTGCTTTGATTTTAAAGGCTCTACCAGACTCCTGTCTCTTCCGCCTGTGAGTATCAGGACTGTAGTTTCTATGATTCAATCTCTAAATAAAATAAATGAATTGATTGATTGAAAACCAGAAGGTTGCATCAGTGGCTGTTTGTCTGTGACCTACATAAAGAGATTACTGTGCATTATTTTCCCTCCTCAGGTCTTTTATGATGAATTGCATTACTGGTATCCATATCAGCTGTACGTTAAGGGGTTTGCTGGAGCTGTCCTAGTGTTTTCAAACTCCACCGCGATGATCTTCAACCCCAAGTGCATGTCCATCTTTATCCAGACTGACAAGAACAATTACCAACCAGGGCAGACGGTGAAATTTCGGGTTGTATCAGTTACACTCGAAGGAAAGCCGCACAAAGGCCAGCTCAACATTTATATCAGGGTGGGTGTCTCAAGTGATTGGTGATGGTTGTTTTAGCACTAGCAGAATATGAACAGATACATCAGCAGTGTCATCTTGACAGCAGTAATGGAAGAAAGAAACAAAGCTTTTAGAAACTTTGAAAACATTGAACCAATTGCTTCACAAAACGATGCCACATGCTGGTCAGATCGGAGTAAATACAGCGAAAACCTTTTACAAACAAATTGTTTTATTGAAGGTGTAATCTATTAAATGTAATTTACAAATCATCTAATACCATTATGTTATCATTATTATATGTTATTTCATTACATTTTTATAGTGTGCTTGGTTAATCAGACCAATAAGAGACTATTACATTTACATTTAATCATTTAGCAGATGCTTTTATCCAAAGACTTACAAACGAGGAGAACAATAGAAGCAATCAAACCAACAATATGGCACTAATATGTAAGTGACTAGTCTCAGTTGGTCTAGCACAGTACACATAGGTGTTTTAAAAAATATATATATATAAATATAGAATAGTAAGTGTTAGCATTAATAGGTCAAGTGTTGATGGGAAAGATGCTGCTTCAGCCATTTCTTAAAAATGGCTAAAGACTCAGCGGGTCTGGTTGAGTAAGGCAGGTCATTCCACCAGAATCAAGCAGTCAAGCTAAAGGTCTGTGAAAGTTATTTTGTGGCTCTTTGGGATGTCACCACAAGGCCCTGCTCACTTGCAGAACACAAGTTTAGGTACACAGGTGCAGAGCCGGTGGTTGTTCTGTAGGCAAACATTACTGCCTTGAATTTGATGCAAACTGCAATTGGCAACCAGTGCAAGTTTATGAAGAGAGGTGTGACGTGCGCTCTCTTTGGCTCTTTAAAGATCACTCTGGCTGAAGTTTGACAGTGCATGCTGGAAGACAATAGAGCAATACAATAGTCCAGTCAGGACAGAACAAGAGCTTGGACAAGGCGCTGTGTAGCATGATCCAATAGGAAGGGCATGATCTTCCTAATGTTGGCAAATCTGCAGGAATGGGCAGTTCTAGGAATGTGGTCTATGAAGTTTAACTGATCATCATTCACAGCTCTAAGTTTCCTGGATGAAGTTATGGTTGATGAACTTGTACTAAACTGAAGAAGTGTTGAGTTGTCTGAGACCACAAGCAGGTCTGTCTTCGCAAAGTTTAGTTGAAGGTGGTGGTCCTTCATCCAGCAGGAAATGCTTGCAGAGATGTGAGCAGCTACCATCGGATCATCTGGCTGGAATGAGAGGTTGTGTGTCATCAGCATAGCAGTGATAGGAAAAACCATGACAGATCCTAGTGATGACATGTAGATGGAGAAGAGAAGCGGTCCCAGCACTGAGCCCTGAGGCACCCCAGTAGCTAGATGTTGTGATTTAGACACCTCACCCCTCCGCAATACCCTGAAGGCCCTATCTGAGAGGTAAGACTTAAACCTTTGAACCTTCATCTTGAGGGTTGACAGGATCTGGTGGTTTACAGATCCAGCAAGATGAGTACTGATGATTTGGAAGCTGCTCTTGCCAGTCTCAGAGTTTCAATAACCGAGAGCAGGGCTCAGTTGAGTGGCCGCTTTTGAAACCAGACTGGTTGTTGTCCAGGAGATGGTTCTGTGTAAGTAAGGTAGAGACTTGGTTGAACACAACTCATTCAAGTGTTTAGCAATGAATGAAAGATGGGATACCAGTCTGCAGTTTTCTAAATGTGCTGGATTTAGAGTGGGTTTCTTAAGCAGTGGGGTTATCCAAACCTGCTTGGATGCTGTGGGAAAGGTACCAGTATGAAGAGAGGTGTTGATGATGCGAGTGCAGGTACAACTGAAGAAGAAATGGCTTGAAGGAGATGAGTGGGGATAGCGGGGACAGGGCGTAGGGTGATTGGAATCTTCGAGAGCGGGGTGAAGGAGGGGAGAATGAGTGTGTCAGTTTGTGGTGTGGAAAATTGGCCACTGATGGCTGTTGTTTTATTTATGAAGAATGCGACAAAGTCGTCAGCTGTTAGGGTTGATGAAGAAGGGGGAGAAGGATGAAGAAGAGCGTTAAAGGTTTTGAAAAGAGTGTGAGTCAGAATTTTTTTTATTTTTTTGCTTTTTTTTTTTTTTACTACAACTCTTTTCATTATACAAATGTACCATTAAATGTCTACAAAATTATAAAATTTATCTGAGATCAGGTAAAAACCATGTAGACACTGGTTCATGGGTTCACAGAGATCATTGCCCCCTAGCGGTGAACCAATTTCGAAACATTTCAAAACCATTGATGTAACGAACACTCATTTACTGAAATCACATGACGTTAGCAGTTCGATACATGCTCCGAATCACTGGTCTGAAACAAATGATTTGCAAAGGTTTTGAAGCATCACAAAGCAGTGTTTTTAATACACCCATCACTACATTACAGATCTGGAGTATTAAGGGATGGATGGAAGAAACCTTAATTCCATTGTTTTTGTGTGTTTTTAATGTGAGCAGGATCCCAAGGGGAATATGATTCGACAGTGGCTGTCTGTGGACGGTGTTCTAGGTGTTGTTTCAAAAGAGCTGAAACTCTCTCAGAACCCACCGCTTGGTCCATGGAAAATTGTTGTCGGAAACCATGTGAGTTGTGTGAAAAGCACCTTAGCAACTGCATAGCAAGTTAGCAAGATTTTGAAGCCCCAAAAAAGCGCAATTCAAATGACTCTAGGGGGTTAATAAAGGCCTACTGAAGCGAAGCAATGTGTTTTTTTGTTAGAAAAATATATAACTTTATAAACTAAAATCACTGGCTTTCCAGTAACGGCCGTACACAAGCCTAGTTCCAGTGGAAGAGTGACTTCTGACCCGATGCATAACGTAGAATGTAGGAGTAGCGTAAGCTCAGGTGAGAGCAGACTCCTTTCGCGGATCAAACGAATAGATATTTCTCTTTAAAAATTTACATTTTAGACTTCTAATTTGTGACCGGTGTTTTGTTTTGCTCTATTCTCAGTAATCTCGTAGTTTGTTCGTGTGGGAAGAAGGAGGCGGGAACCGGCGAACGTTCAACAGACTTTAATAAAATAATACACACAAAATGAAAGTAAAAGCGGCAGCCCCTCACGGACGTCTGCCGCGCACACACATAACAAAACGTAAACAAAACACAACTGAAAATCCAGGCCTGGTCCTCTCTCGTCCTTCGCTGTCGTCGCTCCTCCTTTATACTCCCGTCTACTCCGTGAGACACGAGGCCGATGCGGCATGCAGCTGGCGCTCATCAGACTTAATGACCGCGGCCTTGTCCCGTTCTCACGGTCCCTCAGCCTCGTTGCTCGCCACACTCAACGTCAATACGTCATGCGTCGGGTCAGAGGTCACTCTTTCCACGGAACTCGACTCACGTATGTTACTGGAAGCCAGTGATTTATAGTTTATAAAGTTACAAAACGCAAAATATTTTTCTTACAAAACACTTCAGAAGGCCAGGTACTATTCACTCCCTTGGAAGAGCCAGGATATTTTTTTCATATACACCAAGGATGGCTTGAGGATGAATAAATTAAAAACTAGTCCTTGTAAGCCCATTCACACCAAGAACCCTAACTACTATATTAAGGCCCGTTCACACCAAGAACAATATCTATAAAGATGCTATATTATTTAGAGTCCACACCAGTTTATTCTATGCGTGTGCTTGTCTGCCATTTTAAATACTCGAGATCTTAACTTAGGATAGATTCTGATTGGCTGTCAATGTTTTTATCTTTCATCAGCTGGATAAAATCTTTCTAAAAGTGATTCCAACGATATATTTTTCTCTGTGCCGTTACCGTTATAGCTGTGGCGTTTAATATGGAGAACGTTTTTTAGAACTAGGCTATATCTTTATCGTCCTTGGCGTGAACGGGCCTAATTTCAGCTTTATTGTTCTTTACACAATTCTAACACTGTTGTTTTGGACACGCAGGATGTTGTACATGAGAGAGAGTTTATTGTGGACTACTATGGTGAGATTTCACATATGATACTTATCGTTTACAATATGATCAATGTTTCAAGACATTAATCTTTAATGTAGCCTACGTTTACAGCGCTTCCTAGATTCGAGGTGAAAGTGAACGTTCCCTCCATCCTGTATTATGAAGAAACACTGACAGGGACAGTCACAGCAAAGTGAGTTTTTGCCCCGAACAATACTTCTTTTATTCATAAGAAACACAAAAATGATACTTTTTCGTTTGTTCTCAGATATTTTTATGGGAAGCCCGTCAGTGGGCTGATGTCTGTGACATATATTCACGTATTCAATGGCCTCTATAGACATCACGAACACGAGGAAACGGTGAGCAATAATGTTTGAGTTCAAATGGTTGAATTTTAAAGTTAAAGTTTGTTTAACTGTTAATCGGATTTACTGTTTCTGGTGCAGATTGACGGCTCTGCTGACATCACGTTTGATGTGTTATTGGACAGACTCTCTGCTGATTACATGTATTCATATTATGAAGGATACTGGCCAAGTGAATATATCAACATTACCGTGAGCGTCACAGAGGGTGTTACAGGTGTGTCCCGTCCTGTTTATATGTACCCAGCTATCAAACATAAATAACTTTAACCGACCTGCATGCAAATGAATAAACAGATGGATATGCTTTTCAGATTTCATTTGAGATGTTTTTCATTTCTCTGCCTGCAGGTTTAACGTACAACAGCAGCGGAATGGTTTCTATTGTGAATAATAAATATAATATCGAGTTTCTGCAACATCCACAAATCATTAAACCCTCCATGACCTTCATTGCTCAGGTAAAGAGTAAAGACAGAAGGAAAAACAACAGCATTGCATTTCGGTTAATGTTAAAACTAGTTTGACCAACAAGCTGTTAACCTAGGGGTAATCTAACTTTTTTATCGAACTGACTTTAAAAAGTTAGGACCAGACTTGAAGAAAGAAAATAGATAACTAACTTTTAAGATTAGTTTAATCAGTTTCAGGCTTCACCCTAAAATCAAAGGGACAAATAAGAAATTATATTTGACATAAAACTTCAGCCTATTTTTAGGAACATTGTATTGTAACATTATTTAAATGACTATTAGCATATATTTTCTGGCTCTGAAAGCATCTTACAACAGTTCCCACAGGAGCAATTTATAGATTATCATGACAGAATATGCTAATCAATGACTTGAAGATAGTAACTCCACATCAGCCATAAATTCATCAACTAACCATTCAGAAACGTCCTGTCTCATTCTAAATGTTGTCACTTCTTCTTGAGTCTCTCCATCATTGTCCAACTCTTATGTTTGAACATAAAAGGCTGCTGAACAGTTTATGAGATTTTCAGTGTGTCTGCGTAGCTCCGCCCTCTTCAGCTCATTTGCATTTCAAGGCACACACAAAACTTTTTGCTCACCCTCAAAAAGCATTTTAACATTCCAAAAAAAAAAAAAAAAAATTCTGTGGGGCATTTTGAGCTAAAACTTCCCATGCACACACTGGGGACTTAAGAGACTTATTTTACATCTTGTAAAAAGGGGCTTTATAGGACCCCTTTAATATACTTTTTTCATTTTAATGACAGTATTTAAATTATATATAATTCTTTTTATATGAAAGGCAGTATTTATGTAAAATATATATTTTTTCACTTTAAAGACATTATTTAAATAAAATATAATTGTTTTACATTAATTACAGTATTTAAATCAAATATAATTATTTTCAGTAATGACAACATTTAAATAAAATATAATTATTTTCACATAAATGGCAGTATTTCAATAAAATATAATTATTTTCACATAAATGGCAGTATTTCAATAAAATATAATTATTTTCACATTAATGGCAGTATTTAAATAGGCTAATATATCATATAATATAACATATTTATATACAACACGTTTAGTTGTGATGAAAATAATGTCACAATGTAAAAACTGTAATGTTCTAAAGAATATGCTTAATTTTCTTTAAACGAAATAATGTTCTATTTTTTTATTTATTTAATTGTCATGGCAATAATGTCATTATGCAAAAATCTTTATGCAATATTTAGTTATTTAGTTAACTAGATAGTTGGTCAGTTACTGAAATAAGACCCAGACATGACCAACAGGTTGTATTCATTAATTCATGAGATTAACTTTTTTTTTTTTTTTTAATTTTCGTTTTACAAGGTGAAGTTAAGCACCTATAACAAGCAGCCCCTGACTGCTGAAGATCAGAGCAGAAGTGTGCAGCTGATGGTGACCCAGCACGAGTTCAGCCCCTCGACGTGGATGTGGAAGACGGAGGAATCCCTGCCTCACACGAACAGCACACCGACGCCCGGCTTCTCCCCAGATATCGAGCTTCCTGTTAATGCTGATGGGGTGATGTCATTTTGGGTTCAGCTCTCTGACAGCGTTGACACACTTGATATAGAGGTGCGAACACTTCATCCACTTTTTCAATGGCCTTGATTATGCATAGAAGTATGTACATTGGGATGCAGCTGAGCGTTAAGCAGTGCTTCCTCTTGTTGGTGGTTTCAGGCCCGGTTTGAAGACACAGTTCAGCATCTTCAGCTCTACAGGAGTTATTCTTCACCGAGTAGATCCTACATACAGCTTCACAGAGAGAGCGAGCCTCAGGTACTCAAGCTGTTTGTACTGTATATATCCTGCTGCTATTTTTGTTTTCACTGAGTTTTCACTGACAGGGTGACTTTTGCAGGTCGGACAGCCGCTGTACTTGACTCTGCAGAGCAATTTTAACCTGACCGAATTCCACTACCTTGTAAGTACTTTCCATCCAGGGATAATACGTCCGTATTTCCACCGCATAAGAAAAAAAATAGCTTTTGTAAATCTTAGTTGCCATAAAATATCCAAATTATGACACACTGTCATAATTTGGTAACACTTTACAATAGGGTTTCATTTGTTAACATTAGTTAATTAACTAACATGAACTAACCATGAGCAGTTCATTTGTTACTGTATTTGTTAATCTTTGTTAACATTAGTTAATCAAATCCCAGCTGTTCATGGTTTGTTCATGTTAGTTCACAGTGCATTAACTAATGTTAACAAGATTTTAATAATGTATTAGTAAATATTGAAATTAACATGAACAAAGATAAATAAATGCTTGAACTATTGTAGTTAACTAATGTTAACTAATGAACCTTATTGTAAGGTGTTACCCATCATTTTTACTTTTGTCATAATTTACATAAAATTGCTTTTTTACATTTTAATTAGAACAAAAAGTCAAATTTTGACTTTGTATGTCATGACAAAAAAGTCATAATTATGAGATAAATAGTCAAAATTGTGACAAAAGGTCTTAATTGTGAGATAAATGAGATAAAATGTTGAAATTATGATTTGTCATAATTTTCTTTTTATTTCACAATTTTGATTTAGTATGTCATAATTGTGCCTTTTTATGATAAATTAATTTAGTAAATACACATTTCCAACGATGAAGTTGTAATTCAGTACATTTAAAATATATTAACTTGTAAATGTAATATTGAATAACACTATAATCATGTACTTTCGTGTGTTTTAGTATGTTAGTCGACACATCAATCAATCAGTGTACTTACTGTATTTAAAGCACAACAACAGATTATTAAAACATGTACTTCTTATTTGCCATTATTACAGAGTGCACTTTTTAAAAGCACATAGTCATGAAAGTGTACTCTCTCGAAGTACACTAAAGTGGCCTTTTATTTCATTAATATTATACTTTCTGCAAGTACAGTACACTTTTAAGATTTGAAGTGCACTACTATTTGTGCACATTTAATACGATTAAGTGCTATTTAGTGCTGTTAATGATATCAGTAGTAAGTCGTTTGGGCATTTCTGAGAATGAGCCTGTGTTTTGTAGGTGATGTCCCGTGGTCGGGTTGTGGATGCTGGGACAGTAGTTACCTCCTCCTTCAGTCTGAACACAGATCACTCTTGGACTCCACTGGCTTGTGTGATGGTGTACTACACACTTCCAGATGGAGAGATCGTCAATGATGCTCTACAAGTTACTTTCACACAAGTCCTGAGAAACACAGTAAGAGTTCAGGACAACAGAAACACCACAGCATAACATATAATAATTTGGACTTTAGAAGAGGTTTGGGTGGATATTTATAAATGTGATTTATTTGATTCTTCAAAAATTCATGTTGTTTTTAGATTAGATCAGATTTAAGTTTCAAGTGCAATGCAACAAAATGAGTTTGGAGCAAGCCTCCGAGCCGCAGCTATTTAAAGCGCCGCCACACGCTCTCCAGAAAAAAAGAAATGCAGATTGCAAAGCATACATGCAAAACATAACATAACATACATAACACAGTACACATGGTCACGTGATGGAATTTTTTTTTTGGGACTGAGTAAGGGAGATAGGAAGGAGGAAAGGGAGGGCAACTTCTTTTAGGCAACTTCTGAAGGTTATCTTCCCTACTTATAATTCTTTGCAGTAAGAAAATGAAACAATATATTTCTTCTTAAAGTGTTTCCTGGTGGATTTTCTTGTTGAATAAATCCTGAAATATGTCGATTTTAAAGGGGTGATGAATTGAGAAATCAACTTTCCTTTGATATATAAAAGTTCATTGTGATGTAAGAATATCCTATATAAGTTTCGGAGCTGAAAACTTCCTTGTTTGTCAAAGAAAAGCTTTTATTGACACCAGGCCCAGAAAACGAGAGATTTCCGAATATATCGACCACTGACGTAATAGGATGCAGAAGTGCCGCCTCAAGCCTGCCCACCGACTCGTGGAGCTACCGAGCAATAAACATGCCGGTTCCAGCTCACGTTCGTAAGACATTGCGCGTTTGTTCGCTTCATTTCACAGCGAAATCGATTGTAAACAAGATACAGATCGAGACTGGATTTGCAGACATATTGAGATTAAAACACAATGCTGTGCCTTCTATATTGGATCCGACAAGAATGGTGCAACACACTTATGTGAGCAAAACATATTTTTTTATATGTTATAGTATTGCATTGTTACAGATCGTTTGATATCTATTGATTACATACCTTAGCACGCTGTCATAGGCTCCTTTATTTGAGGTGTTATTGGTTAATTCGTGATCAGACTCAGACTTGTAACGTTATGGGCCAGGGCTCGCAAAGCCCAACGTCCCAGGGCTATGTGTTTTTCAGACGGGCTACGACATTATTATTAATATTTAAATAGGCTATCTTAAATAGTGAAATAACATTCCTTTCTTGCACATGTGTGTGTGTGCAGTTCGCGGTTATATTCACTGATCGGGTGGGCCAAGTAATAAAAAAATAACATTCCAATCAATCGTGGGTGGATGAGAGTGTGTTGTGTTTGTTTTATAAAGATATTTTGTGAGTCCTGTGAGCGTTTCCCCCAGACGCTTTCAAAACAATTCCCACATGTACCGAGGGGAGCTGAAGCTCATTAAATATGCAAATATTATCCAATCCTAGTCGTGGGCGTTTACTTCCAAGTCTTCAGTGCGGCACGCCCATCGAAACCGAGCGTATCTTCAAAACCAAGGCAGAAAATTGAATGTAAAAACCACGCAAACGTCATAAGTTGACCTCAGACAACAGTATAAAAAAATGTAAAAAGCCAGTTCATGGCCCCTTTAATACAAAAATTTAACTATTGAGCGTGACGAAGCCAGTAATGTCAGTACAACTTATTTTCGAAAGAAGGAAATGCCATGATTTGGTTAAATAGAAAGTGTAGTCAAATCTAGAGGTTATGAAAGCTTGGACAAGTTTGCGAAGGTACAGAAAACAAGATTTAACAAGGTGATTTATATTTATAATTTATCATTTATAATCAAACATTACTCTCAGATTCTGAACAGTTAGTGAAGGCCTAACCAGGACTCCATCAATATGAATTTTAAAAAAATCTGAAAATTGAGGATTTATTTTACTTGAATTATATTTCATTAAAGGATTAGTTCACTTCAAAATGAAAATTTCCTGATATTTTACTCACCCCCATCTCATCCAAGATGTTCATGTCTTTTTTTCTTCAGTCGAAAAGGAATTAGGTTTTTGAGGAAAACATTCCAGGATTTTTCTCCACATAATGGACTTTGATGGCAGCCAACGGTTGAAGGTCCAAATCAATGCAGTTTCAAAGGAAGGGCTTCAGCTCTGCACGATCCCAGACGAGGAATAGGGTCTTATCTAGACAAACCATCAGTCATTTAAAAACATTGGTCATTAAAAAAAAAAACAAAGTATATACTTTTTAACCACAAATGCTCGACTTCGGTGTTCTTCTTCTTCACGACATATGACGTCATCACGACAGAAAGGTCATAGGTGGAAGTGATGAGGTTTCCGACGTGATGATGTCATACGCTGTGAAGAAGCACAAGTACAAGTAGACTACTACAAGTCGAGCATTCATGGTTAAAAAGTATATATATATATATATATATATATATATATATATATATATATATATATATATATATATATATATATATATATATATATATATATATATATATATATATATACATATATATATATATATATATGTGTGTATATATATATAATTTTTTTTTTTTTTAATGACCGATGGTTTGGCTAGATAAGACACTATTCCTCGTCTGGGATCACGCAGAGCCTCTGAAGCCCTTCCTTTGAAACTGCATTGATTTGGACCTTTAACCATTGGTTGCCATTGAAGTCCATTATATGGAGAAAAATCCTGGAATGTTTTCTTCAAAAAACGTAATTTCTTTTCGACTGAAGAAAGAAAGACATGAACATCTTGGATGAGATGGGGGTGAGTAAAGTTAACTAATTTTGTAATCCATCCATCCATCCATCCATCCATCCATCCATCTTCTTCCGCTTATCCGGGGCCGGGTCGCGGGGGCAGCAGTCTAAGCAGAGATGCCCAGACTTCCCTCTCCCTAGACACTTCCTCCAGCTCTTCCGGGGGGACACCGAGGCGTTCCAAGGCCAGCCGGGAGACATAGTCCCTCCAGCGTGTCCTTGGTCTTCCCCGGGGCCTCCTCCCGGTTGGACATGCCCGAAACACCTTCCCGGGAAGGCGTTCAGGAGGCATCTGGAACAGATGCCCGAGCCACCTCAGCTGTCCCCTCTCGATGTGGAGGAGCAGCGGCTCTACTCCGAGTTCCTCCCGAGTGACTGAGCTTCTCACCCTATCTCTAAGGGAGCGCCCAGCCACCCTGCGGAGAAAGCTCATTTCGGCCGCCTGTATCCGGGATCTTGTCCTTTCGGTCATGACCCAAAGCTCATGACCATAGGTGAGAGTAGGAATGTAGATTGACCGGTAAATCGAGAGCTTCGCCTTACGGCTTAGCTCTTTCTTCACCACGACAGATCGGTACATCGACCGCATTACTGCAGAAGCTGCACCGATCCGTCTGTCAATCTCCCGTTCCATCCTCCCCTCACTCGTGAACAAGACCCCTAGATACTTGAACTCCTCCACTTGGGGCAGGAACTCTCCACCAACCTGAAGTGGGCAAGCCACCCTTTTCCGACTGAGGACCATGGCCTCGGATTTGGAGGTGCTGATCCCCATCCCAGCCGCTTCACACTCGGCTGCAAACCGTCCCAGTGCATGCTGAAGGTCCTGGTTAGAAGGGGCCAACACGACAACGTCATCCGCAAAGAGCAGAGACGAAACCGTGTGGTCCCCAAACCTGACACCCTCCGGCCCTTGGCTGCGCCTAGAAATTCTGTCCATAAAAATTATGAACAGAACCGGCGACAAAGGGCAGCCCTGCCGGAGTCCAACATGCACCGGGAACAAGTCTGACTTACTGCCGGCAATGCGGACCAAACTCCTGCTTCGGTCATACAGGGACCGGACAGCCCTCAGCAAAGGACCCCGGACCCCATATTCCCCCAGCACCCTCCACATTACGCCGCGAGGGACACAGTCGAATGCCTTCTCCAAATCCACAAAACAAATGTGGACTGGTTGGGCAAACTCCCATGAACCCTCCAGCACCCTGTAGAGGGTATAGAGCTGGTCCAGTGTTCCACGACCAGGACGAAAACCACACTGTTCCTCCTGAATCCGAGGTTCCACTATCGGCCGAATTCTCCTCTCCAGTACCCTGGCATAGACTTTCCCGGGGAGGCTGAGAAGTGTGATCCCCCTATAGTTGGAACACACCCTCCGGTCCCCCTTTTTAAAAAGAGGAACCACCACCCCGGTCTGCCATCCCAGAGGCACTGTCCCCGACCGCCACGCGATGCTGCAGAGGCGTGTCAGCCAAGACAGCCCCACAACATCCAGAGATTTGAGGTACTCAGGGCGGATCTCATCCACCCCCGGTGCCTTGCCACCGAGGAGTTTCTTGGCCACCTCGGTGACTTCAGCTTGGGTGATGGACGAGTCCTCCTCTGAGCCCCCAGCCTCTGCTTCCTCAATGGAAGACGTGACGGCGGGATTGAGGAGATCCTCGAAGTATTCCTTCCACCGTCCGACAACATCCCCAGTTGAGGTCAACAGCCGCCCATCGCCACTGTAAACAGCGTTGGTAGGGCACTGCTTCCCCCTCCTGAGGCGCCGGACGGTTTGCCAGAATCTCTTCGAGGCCAGCCGATAGTCCTTTTCCATGGCCTCACCGAACTCCTCCCAGGCCCGAGTTTTTGCCTCCACAACCACCCGGGCTGCAGTCCGTTTAGCCTGCCGATACCTGTCAGCTGCCTCAGGAGTCCCACAAGCCAGCCAGGCCCGATAGGACTCCTTCTTCAGCTTGACGGCATCCCATACTTCCGGTGTCCACCACCGGGTTCGGGGATTGCCGCCTCGACAGGCACCGGAGACCTTGCGTCCACAGCTCCGAGCAGCCGCTTTGACAATGGAGGTGGAGAACATGGTCCACTCGGACTCAATATCTCCAGCCTCCCTCGGGATCCGGTCGAAGCTCTGCCGGAGGCAGGAGTTGAAGATCTCTCTGACAGGAGACTCGGCCAAACGTTCCCAGCAGACCCTCACAGTACGTTTGGGTCTACCGAGTCTATCCAGCTTCCTCCCCCGCCATCGGATCCAACTCACCACCAGGTGGTGATCAGTTGACAGCTCCGCCCCTCTCTTCACCCGAGTGTCCAAGACATACGGCCGCAGGTCAGATGAAACGACCACGAAGTCGATCATTGACCTACGACCTAGGGCAGGGATGGGCAACTCCAGTCCTCGAGGGCCACTGTCCTGCAAAGTTTAGCTCCAACCCTGATAAAACTCACCTGCCTGTAGCCTTCTAGTAATCCTGAAGACATTGATTAGCTGGTTCAGGTGTGTTTGATTAGGGTTGGAGCTAAACTCTGCAGGACAGTGGCCCTCGAGGACTGGAGTTGCCCATCCCTGACCTAGGGTGTCCTGGTGCCATGTGCACTGATGGACACCCTTATGCTTGAACATGGTGTTCGTTATGGACAAACTGTAACTAGCACAGAAGTCCAATAACTGAACACCACTCGGGTTCAGATCAGGGGGGCTGTTCCTCCCAATCACGCCCCTCCAGGTTTCACTGTCATTGCCCACGTGGGCATTGAAGTCCCCCAGTAGAACGACGGAGTCCCCAGTCGGAGCACTCTCCAGCACCCCTCCCAGGAACACCAAGAAGGTCGGGTACTCTGCACTGCTGTTTGGCCCGTAGGCACACACAACAGTGAGAGACCTATCCCCGAGCCGAAGCCGCAGAGAAACGACCCTCTCGTTCACCGGGGTAAACTCCAACACATGGCGGCAGAGCTGGGGGGCTATAAGCAAACCCACACCAGCCCGCCGCCTCTCACCATGGGCAACTCCAGAGTGGTGAAGAGTCCATCCCCTCTCGAGAAGTGTGGTTCCAGAGCCCAAGCCGTGCGTGGAGGTGATTCCGACTATCTCTAGTCGGAACCTCTCAACCTCACGCACAAGCTCAGGCTCTTTCCCCGCCAGCGAGGTGACATTCCATGTCCCAAGAGCTAGTTTCCGTGTCCAGGGATCGGGTCGTCTAGGCCCCCGCCTTTGACTGCCGCCCGATTCGCTTTGCACCGGCCCCTTACGGTCCCTCCCTTGAGTGGTGGGCCCACGGGAAGAATTTTGTAATCCATTAAATGCAATTGTGCAGAATGTGGACATGCAAATATACTATTTAGCATATTATTTAATATATTTATTTTATTATATTATGCCACTTATATTATTATATTATATTATATTATATTATATTATATTATATTATATTATATTATATTATATTATATTATATTATATTATATTATATTATATTATATTATATTATAAAGAAGTATATGGGGTTGCAATGTCCTTATAATAATGCATTTTACTTGATCTTGATCTTGACTTGATATCAGGTATTTCTGAGCTGGAGTCAGGATCATGCCGAGCCAGCAGAATCTGTATCTCTCTCCGTTTCTGTATCCGAACCTGGATCTCTGGTGGGAATTCTGGTGGTGGACAAAGCAACAATAGATTCCAACAAAGACAATGGCATTACAGAGAAGAAGGTAATATGGTCTACTAGAGATTACAGATCATTTACAAAAAATCTGCGACATACTGAAGCAACACTGAGCAATGTAGACAGCCATTGTTTTCCACATTTCTCACCTGATGTCTTATCTCGTTCAGTGTATTGAGGTTTAAAGTGTGGGAAATCATCTTTGGGATTTCACACGATTGTTTGTTCCCACAAAAAGATCACATGATAAGTAAAGCTGGTCATCCTATGTAACCAAACGCCAACACCACGCCCGGATTTCACTTGTTGACAAAAGAAAGAAACTGAGAGCAACTGTGCTTATCAGAACTATGTGAACAGGTTTGATAGTGCAGACACCATTGTGTAGTTCAGTTTGTTGTTCTGGACGTGATTTACAACAATAGCCGGTTTGTGATAACCAAACACTGACCCCAGAGAAGCTTGTCGTATTCATATGATGCTACTCATCACAAAAAACTGATCTAAGATCAGCAACTTGATCTTGTATGTGTGTGTGTGTGTTTTGCAGGTGCTTGAAGAATTTTTGTCGTATAGCGGAGAGATGACCCATACAGATTACAGCAGCATGAAAATGGGAGATCCGTATTCCATATTCATGGTAGATCACACACACATGAATGTCATCTGATGTTTTATTTTTATCTCAGGAACAGAAATCACTTTTCAGAAATCGCACAGGGTTTATGGATATTGTTTCATTCTGCAGATGTGCGGTGTCACGGTTCTAACAGATGCCAGGCTGAATCAGGAGAGCTCTCAATTTTTCCCTGTGTCTCGTAAGTCTTGAGGAAGAACCTGTCCAAGCAACCCCTCAGAACACACATAGTGACATCCTGGCAATCACACAAAACACAGTAACATCACATCGACGAGTTGTGCACCACTCAAATTTTCTAAAGGCAAGACATATTCCAGCTCATTTGTTGCTCAAATATGAGGGCGAGCAGCAGGGTTTTTTTAACATTTGCAGGCGATTAAAGTGCCCCTATTATGGATTTTTGAAAAATTATCTTTCATAGTGTGTAACTTAGCTCTAAGTGAATGAAAACATCCTGCAAAGTTTTAAATCTGAAAGTGCACCATATATAAAGTTATTGTCTAGTGTGGATGCCAGCCGAACTTAGCCCCGCCCACAACATTTGAGGTCGGAAAGTTCGGTCTGAACTTGATCCGTTGTGGAGCAACTATGCTCGAACCAGAGCTGTTCGGATCAATCAAATTGTCAGGATGGGCTTTATACGATGATGGACAGATGATCAGATGTAACGTATTCATGCACGTCACCAAAGAGCGCTTGGGTTGAATTTGTTCTAGTCCTAAACGGAGAACTTGTTCATACAGGGAGTGCAGAATTATTAGGCAAGTTGTATTTTTGAGGATTAATTTTACATCATTAATAATTAAACAACAACCATGTTGTCAATGAACACAAAAAAACTCATTAATATCAAAGCTGAATATTTTTGGAAGTGGTTTTTAGTTTTAGCTATTTTAGGGGGATATCTGTGTGTGCAGGTGACTATTACTGTGCATAATTATTAGGCAACTTAACAAAAAACAAATTTATACCCATTTCAATTATTTATTTTTACCAGTGAAACCAATATAACATCTCAACATTCACAAATATACATTTCTGACATTCAAAAACCAAACAAAAACAAATCAGTGACCAATATAGTCACCTTTCTTTGCAAGGACACTCAAAAGCCTGCCATCCATGGATTCTGTCAGTGTTTTGATCTGTTCACCATCAACATTGCGTGCAGCAGCAACCACAGCCTCCCAGACACTGTTCAGAGAGGTGTACTGTTTTCCCTCCTTGTAAATCGCACATTTGATGATGGACCACAGGTTCTCAATGGGGGTCAGATCAGGTGAACAAGGAGGCCATATCATTAGATTTTCTTCTTTTATACCCTTTCTTGCCAGCCACGCTGTGGAGTACTTGGACGCGTGTGATGGAGCATTGTCCTGCATGAAAATCATGTTTTTCTTGAAGGATGCAGACTTCTTCCTGTACCACTGCTTGTAGAAGGTGTCTTCCAGAAACTGGCAGTAGGACTGGGAGTTGAGCTTGACTCCATCCTCAACCCGAAAAGGCCCCACAAGCTCATCTTTGATGATACCAGCCCAAACCAGTACTCCACCTCCACCTTGCTGGCGTCTGAGTCGGACTGGAGCTCTCTGCCCTTTACCAATCCAGCCACGGGCCCATCCATCTGGCCCATCAAGACTCACTCTCATTTCATCAGTCCATAAAACCTTAGAAAAATCAGTCTTGAGATATTTCTTGGCCCAGTCTTGACGTTTCAGCTTGTGTGTCTTGTTCAGTGGTGGTCGACTTTCTGCCTTTCTTACCTTGGCCATGTCTCTGAGTATTGCGCACCTTGTGCTTTTGGGCACTCCAGTGATGTTGCAGCTCTGAAATATGGCCAAACTGGTGGCAAGTGGCATCTTGGCAGCTGCACGCTTGACTTTTCTCAGTTCACGGGCAGTTATTTTGCGCCTTGGTTTTTCCACACGCTTCTTGCGACCCTGTTGACTATTTTGAATGAAACGCTTGATTGTTCGATGATCACGCTTCAGAAGCTTGGCTATTTTAAGACTGCTGCATCCCTCTGCAATATATCTCACTATTTTTGACTTTTCTGAGCCTGTCAAGTCCTTCTTTTGACCCATTTTGCCAAAGGAAAGGAAGTTGCCTAATAATTATGCACACCTGATATAGGGTGTTGATGTCATTAGACCACACCCCTTCTCATTACAGAGATGCACATCACCTAATATGCTTAATTGGTAGTAGGCTTTCCAGCCTATACAGCTTGGAGTAAGACAACATGCATAACGAGGATGATGTGGTCAAAATACTCATTTGCCTAATAATTCTGCACTCCCTGTATATGCGTTCACCTTTACTATTTCTCTCTAAATTGATGATCGTGTTGGTAAGTACCCAGTGTATCCTTAAATTCTTTTTACAACACCGTTTACACTCATCTTCTTCTTCTACTTCTTCCAGCGTGTGTGCAGTTGAGTTCTGCTGACAACTATGTGTTGCTCCACACGTCACTTACTCCGTTTCTCTGATTGGTTGTAGGTCTATCCAATGAGTGCAGAGGCATTTTCTTTCCTGGTTCGGTTGAAACACGCCCCATAATCACAGCCCAATGGAGCAGTATCAGACTCGTATGACGACGTCACGCTAGTTCCCAGCCAACATTGCCATGTGGGCCCCATGTGGGTTTTTGATGGGCTGTCACTTGGGCCCTACATGGGCAACCCAAGTGGGGCCCATAGAATTTTGTCCATCGGCTCCACATGGGCCCCATGTGTGTTAGCCCATAGGGGCACATGATGGGTCCATAGTGGGCTCTAAGTGGGGCCCATTTGTGTATTCATTATAGGGGCCAACATGGGTCCCATATGGGTTCTAATAAATGGGGCCAAAGTGGGCCACATACAGAACCCTTATGGGGCCTAAATGGGTGATACCACTGGGCCCACAAATGGCCCCTCTATGGTTTTTTTTTTGAGACCCAAGTGGGTGAGAACTAGGCCCCATTTATATTTTTTTTTATTCCTGTAAGTGAAATACATTTGCTGATTTGCAAAATAAACTATCAAACCCTGCCAACTTTAAGTTAATCTATGTTTTACTAAACCTGTACCTGACCTTAATAATTTAAATTACATGAAAAAATATTTCTACTGTGAAAAAAATGACTTTCAACTCAGAATTTGCAAATCACCTTTTTATTGATCATAAGAAAAAACAAGAAAATAAAAAAAGTTAAATCACACAGGACATGAGCATTGAAAATTCTTCAGTCCATCACTCCTGGGATTGGGCAGACCCATCAGCTTCATATCTAAAGAACAGTAATGAAAGAAAACACAGAAAAGGCAATTAGTTTAAAATACTATCAAAACATTAACAAGAACACTCTCTTAAAAAGCATACATGATTATGATAAAGCTATGAAAGTACTTCTATCCAAATGTAAATATTTCTGTCCAAATGACTAAACTGACACTTAAAGGGATATCTACTACTAAAACGAATTAGAACAAGTTAAAGGTGACACTATTCAGTTAAGAAATAGTGTAATTATGAAGTGAATCGTATTTATATCGTTGCTACAGGAAAATTATTTTCCAACATTTATACATTGAGTCAAATTTTGTAATGCAGACATCGATGTCAGCTTTTAAATTATCCATGCTGGCATGTCATCATGGAACCAGTACCGCCCAATGTGTATTATATAAATATTTTAATAGCACAGCCATTTAAAATCTGAGGGTCAACCATGATAAAAGTAAAGCGATTACCAGCAGACAATTTTGGGGCATTAATGTAAACACAAATATTTGATAAAAGTTGTGTTCATAGGAAAAACAATTAAACTAGCTAAAAAAAACTTAACTAAACAAACATAAAATACTCACTTGTCTGTAAGGAATGGTGAATTAACCATAAACTGTAAAGGAATAAACTAATTTCTGTATCCAACACGGCTGTCACGTCACGTGACAAAAGAACGAGATTTGAGAGATGAGCTGTTTCTGCATTCAGCCTATGGGGACTTGAACGAACGACTCGAACGAGAAGACTCGAGAGATGAACTAATCTTTTCTGTTTCCGGTGACTGCATAACCTTGCCTATGGGCTGGGACTTGATGAACGAATGACTCGAGACTGGTGAACTAATCATTTCTGTTTCCTGTACAGAACATATGGGATGTTGCGCATGCACAGTCAACACAAAATGAACGAATCGCTCTCTGAGACAACCCGTTTTTCTCGAGTCATATTGAAGATTCGTTCAAAATTAACGAATCGTTCATGAACGTGCTGGTGAACGCGCCCACGGTCATTCGCATGCCACTCACACACAATTAGACTATTGGGCTTCAGTCACAGTCATTTTGCACAAACCATTAATCCATTCAGTTCGTACAGCTTATAAAAAGCTCAGAACGCGCAATGTATTGATTAATAGTCTGCCTCCATGTCTCGGTGTGGCCGCTGAGAGTACCGGCAACATATGAGAAGTGCTTCGCTAAATTGGTTAAAATTCGAAGTCTTACAGAATAAAAAAATATACCATAACCAGTATATTAAAAAACAACATTAAAAATGGTTTAAGATCAAATTAAATATGCATATCTTACCTTGACAGTTTCGAGTGTAGTAGGACGTTCTGAAGTGGCTGCAACTGTCTTGCCGACGGCGAAATATATATATTTATATATATATATATATATATATATATATATATATATATATATATATATATATATATATATATATATATATATATATATGTTTATGTATATATATATATATGTGTGTGTGTGTGTATATATATATATATATATATATATATATATATATATATATATATATATATATATATATATATATATATATATATATATATATATATATATATATATATATATATATATATATATATATATATATAATAGGGTTAGGCTGTTACCCATAATTGTATAAAAAACAACTGCAAACAATAAAACTTTACAATTGTAAATATAGCCCAAATGTGGCCCACATGGGACCCTCAAATAAACAATAATGGGCAACCTAACTGGGCCCCACAACTTTATCCAAGATGGGGCCCACATTCAGCCCATCAAAGTGCCCACTCTGAGCCCATGCCCAGATGACGCCCATATAGCCCAGATAAAACCCACGTGGGGCCCACATGGACATGTTGGCTGGGTTATTGTCTCTCAAAAGTCGACTCTGAGACAATTAAACGAATCGTTGTTTAAACAAATCCTAAGCCGTTTCGTTGTGACGTCAAGACAAACATTAGCATATTGCCCGTCCACTTATTGCACGCAGACACCAGGGAAAGCTTGAACCCCCTCAAACAGCAGATACCGGATAGCATCATGTCGAGAAGACGCTGTGCTCTACAATGTGTTTATTGTGTTTCATATTGTGTTGGTATCTGGCTAACCGGCTAACTTGTGTTATTACTGTCTACTGAAATACTACTGTAAATCAGCTGTGCGCTGCAGTATTACCTTAAACTGTGTCTATTAATGCAGATTGTCATTCTTACTACTTTGAGTAAAGATGGAGCAAGATTTGTTTTGCAAACTTTAATGATACATCAATCATTCACGTTAGTGCTCGGCTAACTCATGCGCTTTTATTGATATTGCATTAAATTAGAAATACACACACACAGGTTTGTTGATGGACACACTTGTTAATGCTAATGGTGAGGAATTACAGTTGAAACATCTCGTAATGTACCTCAAACTGAGTAGCATCACTGAGAAGCGTCCTGCTCACGGTTCGGGTTGAATAACTAGTTCTTCCGATGTTTCCTAATCGATTCGGACTCACGCTGGGATTGGTGGTAAAATCGACATCATCGTTACTGTCTTTACAGTGTGTACAAACGCTGAGCTTTAGGAAGCCTCCGGACGGAGCTGGAGTTCAGTTATGGTAATAGACGTTTAGCTTCTGAAATACGTGCTGGACGCGGTAGACCAATCACAACAGACTGGGCCATCTGGCCAATCAGAGCAGAGTAGCTTGTAGAAAGGAGGGATTTAGAGAGAATGATTCATCCATCTGAGTCATTTCAGAATCATTGAACATTGTGGTGACGTGCAATGTATATTATGAGAAAATGAAACTGTTTTTTTACCTTTGATGCATGTAAAACTGTTGTTGGAGACCTCCAGAAGTAAATTAGGAAACTTTGAAATAGTATAATAAGGGCACTTTAAGGAATTTAGCTGGTAGGCCACTAAACTAGGAGTTACAATAGTCAAATCTAGAGGTTATGAAAGCTTGGACAAGTTTGCGAAGGTACAGAAAACAAGATTTAACAAGGTGATTCAACACATAATTTATAATCAAACATTACTCTCAGATTCTGAACAGTTAGTGAAGGCCTAACCAGGACTCCATCAATATGAATAGAGATGCTGGGAAGAGCCAAGCGATTTCGGTAGAATTTCAGTTTTCTGCCATCCATGCAATAAAATCTTGAAGGCCATAGTAGTGGACCAAGAAACGATCTTTGAGGCACACCACTTAAATGTTTTCTTTCCACTACTCTCAAAATTGACCATTGCCTGAAAGAAACAATGGTTCCTATTCGTTCAGTGCCAATGCCATGGGCATGCGGAATTTGCATACGTAACTCTGCCCCACCTCGTGGGTATATAAGGAAGTACGCTGGCAACATCGCATTATGTTTCTGCTTTGGAGCCAAGAGTATCTCTTCACTCCTTCAAGCCTGCTAACTGAGTCTTTGTCAGCCTTCGAGACGAGCAGCTTTCCAGAGGCGTTGGTGTCTACGGCACGTTCCAGGGATTGCATACTGCCTGCCTGCTGATCTGCGCAGTGGTCTGCTAGACAGCTGGTGTGTGGTCCCTGGGCGCTTCGGCGTTCTCTGCGAAGCTTCCTCTCACAAAAGAGCTTACACGTGGCACGTCCTTTTCAGGATGTCTCGCCCGTGTACTTCTGGGTGTGGCCGGTTGCTTTCATCTTCCGATGGGCACAATCACTGCTTGGTATGCTTGGGCGTTCAGCATGCTCAAGCAGCGTTTGTGGATGCGTCATGTTCCCACTGCGGGAACATGACCATCGCAGTGCTGCGGTCGAGACTCGAGGATCTTCGTAAAGAAGTGAGAGTCGCCTCTACCACACCCTAATCTACCGTCTCCACGAGAGGCTGTACTTTGGCTGGTGGTCAGGGTGACCTGAGGGTGATGGTGTGGAACAAAGCCCCGACGCTCATGCCTCGGGCCACACCCCCCTCTAGCGCTCCGCAACCCGTGAGTGTCCAGACGTAGATCGCGGGGCCTGCTCCGGCCCCCCCGCGCATCTCGTTTGGCGCTCCGGATGATGATGCAATGTCGGTCACCGCATCACAAGGTGGGCTCGAGTCCTCTGAGGATGATGACTCGGCTGTGCTGCCGCCTTCGGGCGCGCTAGCATTGCCCGAGTCGAACCCAGAGCTGACAGCCATGCTGTCTCGGGCAGCCGAGAGTCTTGGGATAGAGTGGAACCCTCCGCCCTGTCCCGAGCGCTCGCGGCTCGATGATTGGTTTTTGGGGGCGCGTGCTGACACCCGTCAGTCCCCGCCCCCAATACCTTTCTTTCCCGAGCTGCATGAGGAAGTTGCGCGGTCCTGGAAGTCCCCGTTGTCTTCCCGTGACCATTCGGCGACTTCCTCCACCTTCTCCACTCTCGATGGGGCAGCGGCCAACGGGTACACTGGGCTCCCCCCAGTTGAACGTTCTGTTGCGATGCAACTGTGTCCTCAGAGCGCTTCATCTTGACGTGGTGATCCTAAGCACCCCTCCAAAGCCTGTCGATTCACATCAACCTTGGTGGCGAAATGGTACAGATCTGCGGGGCAGGCTGCCGCCTCTTTGCATGCCATGGCGATCCTCCAGGTCTACCAGGCCAGGATCCTCAGGGACATGCACGAGGGTGGAGTTGATCCGGGGCTTGTGGACGAGCTGCGTGCCGCCAACGACCTCGCCCTCCGGGCGGCGAAGGTGACCTCACGCTCCCTGGGTCAAGTGATGTCCACAAATGTGGTCCAGGAGCGACATTTGTGGCTTAACCTGGCTGATATGCGGGACAGCGAGCCTCGATGCCCCCATATCCCAGGCTGGCCTCTTTGGCGGGGCGGTTGAAAGCTTCGCCCAACAGTTTTCAACCGCTCAGAAGCAGACTGAGGCAATAAAACATATACTGCCCTGGCGGCCAGCTGCTGCCTCCACCCAGCAGCCGGCACAGTCGCCTCAGCCTGCTCCCCGCCGAGGACGTCCTCCTAAGGCTCCCGTCCCTCCCGCCCGGCCCCAGCAGCAGCCTTCACCCGGGCCGGGTCGTGGAGGTCGCCGTAGGAAGGCGTCCCAGTCCGCTCAGCCCGCCCCGCGCCCTGCTAAACGCCTGGCCAAGTGGCACTCCTGAGACGGACGGCTCAGGGATGGGAAATTCTTTCAGGGAGATGGTAGCACTCCTTCCCCCGGTGGAGGGCCGGGGGGAGAATCCTTTGTTCTGCTGCTGGCCCCCGGGTCAACAGCACCCTATGTTGGTTAAAGAAAGAATTAACACTCCCATCCCTGAGCCACCAGAGATCGGTGATGACAGTGCGCGCCACCCCCAGGTCCCGCCACTCTCAGGTCCCGCCACTCTCATCCCTCTCTGTCGCCAGCCTCCTGGCAGAGCAGACCCCAGTGGAACGTACGTCCTTCCCTGGTCTCCTCTATCAGGACGCAGCCGTTAACCGTTCCCCCACACCGGGACGCCCAACAGCCTCCCATGTACGGGCCGGTAACGCTGCCTCGCTGTGCCATCACTTCCGCTAGGGCAGAGTCCACTCGGCATGTCTATGCGTTGAAGTGGAACCTCTTCGTCACCTGGTGTTCTTCCCGCCAAGAAGACCCCTGGAAATGCCCGATTGGGTCCGTGCTCTCGTTCCTCCAAGAGGGGTTGGAGCGAAGGCTGTCTCCCTCCACCCTCAATGTGTATGTGGCTGCAATATCTGCCCACCACGATCTCTTGGGGGAGCCAGCACGACCTTTGGTTTTCAGAGGCCTCCCTTTGAGCCTTTGCGGTCGGTTGATATTAAGTTTCTGTCGATGAAGACGGCTCTGCTGACCGTGTTGGCCTCAGTTAAGAGGGTAGGGGACCTGCAGGCATTTTCGGTTGATGAAGAGTGCCTGGAATTCGGACCGGCTAACTCTCACGTGATCCTGAGACCCCGGCCCGGATATGTGCCCAAGGTTCCCACCACTCCGTTCCGAGACCAGGTGGTGAACCTGCAAGCGCTGCCTTTGGAGGAGGCAGACCCAGCCTTGGCATTGCTCTGTCCAGTACGCGCTCTTCGCGCTTACGTAGACAGGACGCAGTGTTTCAGGACCTCAGACCAGCTCTTTGTCTGTTATGGTGGAGAGCGGAAGGGATGAGCTCTCTCAAAGCAGAGGTTGTCTCACTGGATAGTGGACACCATTGTTTTAGCTTACCAGCAGCAAGGTCGACCATGTCCCCTTGGGGTTAGGGCCCACTCCACTCCACTCTTGGGCTTTAGCGCATGGCGCCTCGCTAACAGACATCTGCAGAGCTGCAGGCTGGGCGACAACGAACACATTCGCCAGATTCTACGAATCTCTGAGTGGAGCCAGTGTCCGACTATGTACTCGCCTCTACTAGTGGCCGGTAATGGACCAGGCTCAGATGTTTTCGCTTGCTCGCCATTCCACTCCACAGACTGGATACGTGCGATATTCTCCTCAGGTGAGCTTCCCCGAGAGCCCTGAGTTCCTCCAGCACTGCTGACACCGACATCAGTTCAGTCTGCCCTTTCGAGCACAGACCCTCATGTTCGGCCAGGTGCCCCGTGTGCATGGTTCCCCTCCGGCGACCCCCACACAAGTATTTCCACCGTAAGCCTCCTCAGTGAGCAGGTGTCTTTCCCTTGGCAAGTCCCTGCCACCCCTAGGGTTAAAAGTCCACCCTCTGGCTGGTACCCTAGAGTTCTTCCATATGCAGCCCTTAGCGGGTCATATGTGTATTCTCTAAGTCCTCCCCACGGGTAGGCATTTTGGCATATCTCCACTGGAATATGCTTCCCAGTGTACCTTGGTAGTCCTGTGATAAGTGGGAGTCCTTCGTCCGTACTAGTCTTACGACAGGGTACTCACACTTACGCAGGGCACTGGAAGACAGCCGAGTGGCGTTGTTATATTGGGACCCCCATTCGTTAGTCACTAACGTTACGTCGTAGTGACTGAACGAAAGGGAACGTCTCGGTTACGTATGTAACCCTCGTTCCCTGAGGAGGGAACGGAGACGTAACGTCCCTTTGCCACCTCGGCTGTGCTGCTGGAACGCGGAGTTCAGTCTTGGCTCCGCAGCAGTAACATAATGCGATGTTGCCAGCGTACTTCCTTATATACCCACGAGGTGGGGCGGAGTTACGCATGCAAATTCCACATGCCCATGGCATTGGCACTGCCATTGGGCGCTGTTAAATTCTCGAAGGTAATTGGCTTCTAAGCGAAACCCCCATTCGTTAGTCACTAACGTTAAGTCTCCGTTCCCTTCTCAGGGAACGAGGGTTACATACGTAACCGAGACGTTTTGCCTGTAGTGTCTTGTCTTAAGAAAATGTAAAAATTCTGGTTCATAATCATTTTCTCAGTAATGCTCATGGGTTCCACAGCAGGGGAGGGACTGAATCAGATGGATGGTGGGGGTTTTCAAGAGCCTACAGCGCGAAAAGACTTTCCTGAAACCTGGATCTGGCTGGATGCTAATATGAGGTATGAGGAAGAATATGTCTGTCCTTGAGCTGATTTTTACTAGGATAATACCTAACTATAAAAATGTGATTGTTTACAGTAAATTCCCCAAAGGTCTTTATTCCCACATTCATTTTATGAAAGCAACTGGCTCATTTATGTCTGTTTTTAATTCTTCTGTTTTAGTAATCCTGCCTCAGCTTCCTTCCCGGTGACCGTGCCGGACAGCTTGACCTCTTGGGTGGCCTTTGCCATCGTGATGTCAGAGAATCTGGGTTTGGGCATCAGCGTTCCTGCAGAGGTGATGCATCGTGTACAGTTTACCTATCACTGAATATTATTAAATATAACTGATTATTAAAAAGGAGTTTGTTTCATAGCTGACCGTGTTAAAAGATTTCTTCCTGTCACTGAATCTCCCGGCATTCCTGATCCGTGGGGAACTGCTACTGCTGGAAGTCAATTTATTTAACTATATGGATGAAGATTTGGAGGTGAGTGTTGTGTTTTTAAAACAGCTAACAGGGAACGTTCTCAGAACTTTGGCAATGTTCTCTCAAATTTATGAACAAACATTCTTCCAGTTACATTAAAGTGGGTGATGAATTGAGAAATCAACTTTCCCTTGAGCTTTTGATATATAAAAGGTCATGGTAATATAAGAATATCCTGTAAGTTTCAGAGCTGAAAACTTCCTTGTTAGTCATAGAAAAGCTTTTATTGACACCAGGCCCAGCAAACGAGAGATCTCAGAATGAGCCAAGCTGTGATGTGAAGACGAAGTACGCCTGATTCCGTAGTCCTGTCCACCGACTCGTGCCTGACATGTTATAGATAAATAACATCGGCCTACGCAAAACATGCCGCAAAAGCTTTATACGGATTCCAATATTATGAATGCATGGATGAACTTTATTTTTAATGAATATCTAGCTCACGTGGGGAAGACATTGCGCGTTTGTTCCTTCATTTCACCACGGATTCGTTTGTAAACAGGAGACTGGATTTGCAGTCAGGATGAGATTACATGAATGAATGAAGCAACACACTAATGTGAGTAAAACATGTTTTTTATATATGATAGTATTGCATTGTTACAGATCGTTTATCTATTGATTATGTGTACGTGTCTAACTGAACATAATTTAGCACGCTGTCACAGGCTGGAGAATCCTTTATTTGAGGTGTTGTTGGTTCATTGTGCTGCGATTCGGGATCAGACTCGGACATGTAGCCTATGGGCCAGGGGTCGCAAAGCCCAACATCCCGGGTTATGTGTTTTCCAGACGGGCTACCAAGTGCGTTGTTCACTCTCTCGACTTGATATTTGAAGGAAAAATACAATCTGGGAAGTTTTGATCATGCTGATTTGTCTGACTCTGCAGTGAGGCTTGTGTGTGTGTGTGTGTGTGTGTGTGTTAGTGATGCACGGTTCGCGGTTATATCTACCGATCGGGCGGGCCAAGTAATAAAAAATAACATTCCAATTAATTGCGGGTGAATCATTGTTTTTGTTTGATAAAGACATTTTGCCAGCCCTGTGTTTTTCCACACGCTTTCAAAACAATTCCTCACGTGTACTCATGGGGGAGTCGAAGCTCATTAAAATATGCAAAGCTTAGCCAATCATAGCAGTGGGCGTTTACTTCCAAGTCTTCAGTGCGGCACGCCCATAAAAACAGAGCGTTCTATGATAGAGGCTCAAAACCAGGGTAGAAAATAGCCTATTACTTATTCACTATGATGTTTTTGAATGTAAAAACCATGCGAATGTCATAAGTTGACCTCAGACAACAGTATAAAAATTTTTAAAAAGCCAGTTCATGACCCCTTTAATAGAATGTTTGTTCACAGTTATCTGGTCTTTAAAGGTCCCGTTTTTCCAGTTTTTTTGAAGCTTTGATTGTGTTAACAGTGTGCAATATAACGTGTTCATGTTTCGCGTGTAAAAAAACACAGCATTTTTCGCACAATTTACTTATCTGTATACCGCTGTTTTCACTGTCCTAAAAACAGGCTGATGACTTCCTTGTTCTATAAAGTCCCTCCTTCAGAAATACGTAACGAGGTCTGATTGTGCAAGTGGTTCCTGTGTTGTGATTCGACAGCAGCTTAGCGCACGTTGCCCGGTTCCTGTGTTGTGATTCAACAGCAGCTTAGCGCACGTTGCTCGGTACCAGAGATGCATGCGCTCAGTGTTCTAGTGATGTCATTAAAGAAGGAAGGAGAGGGATGTAGCCCTAATCGGCCGTTCGCTGTAGGTTTTGAAAGGGGACTTATGTTAAATAAAATATCTCGCTTGGCATTGAACTTTGAGCTTTATAATTTTACAGGTATTATTTTTGCTCTTACAGCAACATTACACACTAACTAAAGTTTGAACAATGGGATCACGAAGAACAGGACCTTTAATAATGTTCTCAAAACCTTAGCACAAAAATGTAATTTATACACCGTTAATAGAATTTTAGTTTAACATTTTTTCAGAGAACATTCAAAAGTAACACTTCCATCATTTTTGTAAAATTATAACATTCGTATAACCAAGAAAAACATTTTTGAACATTCAGAAATTACATTTTCACAACTTAATAGGAACGTTAGCAAAATGTTCTTAACATATTTTGGTTTGCTGGGAATGTGCCTGTGTAATTCACTAAAACATCTGAAGTATCTGAACAGCATTATAATTGTTGCTCAAATGATTTTAACAAACCCCTGACTCGCAATATTAAACTCTGGCGCACAGCTAAATGAAAGTAAAATAGCTTGCGGATGCTGTTTCATGTTGACTTTACCGCAGGTTACTGTAGGTTTGTTCTGTTGTAAGTGAATTATAGTCTGCTGAATGCAGCTCTCTTCATGTCTTTGCCCATCACAGGTGTTGGTTGTTGTTGCAGAGAGTTCGGCGTTTGAATTTGTGTCACCGGACAATAAAGAATTTTCTTTAAACAATGTGAGGAAAGTCTTAGTGTTGAGTCAGAACATTACGACGCTCCTGTTCCCCATCAGAACCACAGCGGTGGGAGAGATTCCCATCTCTGTCAAAGCCACATCCATCTACTCTTCAGACTGGGTCTACAAGACTATTCTTGTCAAGGTGATTCATGCCAGCACGATTACAAAAATATTCTAAAATCTCCTGTCCTATTCTAAAAAAAAAAGTGTTTGTTTGTTTTTAGGACCATTATTTATTTATTTGTTTACACATTATTTTCTTGACAGTGGGTTTATGACTACAGTGTATCTGGACATTCTCATTATTTTTTGTTGAGCAAAGCAATATTTATAATACATTTAAGTTTTTATTTCAATAAATTGAAGACAGCATTTTGAAATTATTTTCTTGAATATTGAGCACATTTTCTCTTATGGTTGATTGTACTTTTTTCCTCAATATTTTTGATGATTTTATATTTTTGACAGCAAAGCAAAATCTGTAATGAGTTGTTATTTCTATTTTAAAAACATAGTAACATTTATTTTAGCATTTTATTCTACTTTTTTTCATGAAAAAAATGAAACAATTCTAATTTCCACCATATATTGTCATTATTAAAGCATTTTTCTTAAATTTCTGAGAATTCTACAGCAAAGCTAAATCTGTAATATATATATATATATATATATATATATATATATATACAGCGTTCGTGCTCATATATATAATATTTTTTTAATTAAAGACAGTACAACAATTTATTTGTGCATTTAAAAAAAAAAAATCATGACAATAGAAATGAATTATTTTTGATTATTCTATACTATCTTGATGTGCAGCAGTCGGGAAAGTGGAGAATCCTTCTAAACTCTTTTTGTGTTGAATGATTTGTCTCTAGCCAGAGGGACTGGAGAAGTTGTCAACTCAAACATTGTTTCTGGAGTTTCCCCTGATCCAGAACACGGTGTCTAGGACAATGACATTTAGTTTTCCTGCGGATGTGGTTCCTGACAGTCAGAGGGCCACTGTATCTGCTGTGGGTATGTGTCCCCTGGCTGTTATTCGGCTTCTTTTGAGTGCAAACATCTCATCTGACCCTCTTTTATATGTTGAAGGTGACATTCTGGGCCCATCCATTGGAAATCTGGACTCTCTCATTGAGATGCCTTACGGTTGTGGTGAGCAGAACATGATCCATTTTGCTCCAAATGTTTATGTTCTCGAGTATCTGAGAAATACCAAGCAAGCCGAGGAAAAGACCAGAAGCAAGGCTATGAGCTACATGATGGAAGGTGAGTGTTGTGAAGTCTTCTAGTCCTGGCAAACACAGCGTAAGTCCTTGAGTTAACACTTCTGATCTGTTTGATTGCAGCGTATGAGCGTGAGCTTTCCTACCAAAGGCCTGATGGCTCCTTCAGTGCTTTTGGAGACAGTGATTATTCTGGCAGCACATGGTATACATAAATAAATACATTGCAGCTTAAACTCTACCCAAAAAACATAGTAAATTCTCTCCTTAATGTCAAACATCTTAAATTATCTTTCCAGTTCAGTACTAACTTCAGAACCAATGCATGACAAATTGAAACAAACACAAATCGAGTGTATGATGGACTGGTGGTGTGCTTTGTGATGTTCAGGCTGTCAGCGTTCGTGCTCAGGTGTTTCCTCCAGGCTCGGGACTTCATTTCCATTGACCCCATGGTGATGCAGAGGACAGCATATTGGCTGTCTGTCCAGCAGGACCCTGACGGGTCGTTCAGAGAGCCGGGTCGGGTCATCCACACAGAGCTCCAGGGAGGTCTGGATGGACCTGTGTCTCTCACAGCGTACGTCCTGATTGCGCTTCTGGAGGACGCCGGATACATGGTGAGTTCAGACCAAGCCTACCGCACTCGTGTTAAAAACTAAAGCCAAAACGTCTCGATCGCCCCCAGGTGGTTGGTCCCAGTATTGGTCATAACCCCCGCCCCTCCGTGTATTCGAATAGATGTGAAACAAACGAAAGAATCAAATTACACTTGATATAATTTTTTCCCCGAAATTGGTTTCTGTCATTTTAGGCAGTTTTTATCACGCTGGTTTCAGTTCAAGTGTTAGTTTTTTAAATAAGTTTGGTTTTAGTAGTTATTTGATGCTATAAAAACGGGGGGTGTGGCGTCATGATTGACAGCTGAGATTGACGGATTGTCACTGTGAGTGAAGTCGTCACTGAGGCACCAACAGACTTTTTTGTGGATTTTTGGGAGGAGATTGAAGCTTTAGCTTTAATTTCTACATTTCCATAACAGTTTATTTTAGCCTGGTCCTACCAGATTCATTTGTACAGCGAGTCTGGTCACTCTCGATTGACAAGCGTTAACTTCCTTGAAGGCGGGTACTCTGTTGAAGTTTAAAACTATTGGATCTGCCATAATCAATCGCTAACGTTTGGTCGTGACGCATGTCATGCGCCGTTCGCCTCTGTTTTTCACATGGACGTCCGTAAAAATAAATGTGCACCACCTCAGAAACCTTGTGCATTCGGATTGTGATTTATTCACAGTGGAGAGTTTTGTGATCGGGAACGCGCTGCTCTCGTGGTCCGTAACATGATTGCTGTAAATAAAATGTCATATGCTTGGTATGATAAGAATAAATGCTACCGTAATAACGGCCCAATTCAAATGTTCACGTGCTTTTCTTCTTTCTATATTTGGAGCGGTGATGAAATATATTGCTCTTGTAAATACTCCCCAGCATTTAAAGAAATACAAGTCTAGAAATGCATCCAAATTAGGGCAGCCGTACGGTGCTCTGCAGGGGTCAAAAAGGATATAAACAGTGAATTTTTAAGTGATGTATTCTTGAAAACTCAGAGATGTGGATTCGGACAGCAGTTCAATTACCACACGACCTTGGTGTTTGTCTAAAGCAGGAGGTAATTCGGCCAGGGATTTTTACGCGGGTGGTGGGAGACGGACGGCAATAAAATCACTGACTAGCCCCTGTAAAGGATGACAATGCCTTCCGACCGCATGCGAAACAATTACCGGGGCTTCAGCCAACTCCTTCACCACTAACGGACCGAGCTGGAAAGGCTTTAACTTCTGGATATATTCGGCAGCGGTGCCACAACGGAATGAATGGCTTCGCTCGCATCTTTCTCCGCCACCATTACTAGCGCACGACATCAACGTCATCGTTCTCAGCCACTCCCTCTGTTCGCTGATTGGACTGGTAAAAATTTGTTTGGAGAAAACCTAAGACTATACCGCAGTCCCAGACGGAGTACTGAAGGAAAATTAAAATTGAGTGGAAGTATGTAGGAGGGCGGAGCCAGGCTGTGTTTATTTCACACCAACATAATGAATTGTTCTGCATCTGCGAGAGTGTGGACGGGCTTTTGACATCGCCGTTCTACTTCCTGCTCTCTACTGCGCAGACTCTGTCCCAAATCTGCGTACAATGTCAGTGCAATATTCGGACCTCCTTTACTTTTCTTCAGCAGAAGAGAATGAAGTCCCATATTTTAATATAAAAATATATAAAAATAATATATAAAAACAGATAGATAGATAGATAGATAGATAGATAGATAGATAGATAGATAGATAGATAGATAGATAGATAGATAGATAGATAGATAGATAGATAGATAGATAGATAGATAGATAGATAGATAGATAGATAGATAGATAGATAGATAGATAGATAGATAGATAGATAGATAGATAGATAGATAGATAGATAGATAGATAGATAGATAGATAGATAGATAGATAGATAGATAGATAGATAGATAGATAGATAGATAATCACAGACTGACTGACTGACTGACTGTTTGTTTTGTGTCTCCTGGTAGAGTACATATGAAGGAAGTGTGTCTTCTGCCTTGAGATTCCTGGAGTCTCGACTGGCTCAGGGAATCTCCAGTAACTACAGCCTGTCTTTAGTCACCTATGCGCTGTCACTGGCCAACAGCACCACCGCTCCATCTGCCCTCACTCATCTGCTGAACAGCGCAATAGTTGTTGGTAAGTATATCCTGCATATACTCTCTGAGGGGTGAAACTATTGTCTGTGGTAATCAACAGCATGCCACAGATGTGAAACATACATGAAGCTGAAAATAACCCATACGTTTCCTTCAATTCCACACAGTGTGGTGACCAGCTGTACTGTTATGGACGAGTGCCGTACCTGGCACAGTAAAATGTGTTAAACGCTAATGTGTTTATAATAGTTGGATGGTGATGCTGCATTCTGGGTCTTTCAGATGGAGTGCCAACTTGGAGATCTCCAGGCGAAATCTTGCAAAATTCTTGGCAGCCACGTTCAGCTGAAATTGAGATATCTGCATATGTACTGCTCTCCATGTACAGACTGAAACTAATGGATGAAGGATTTAGTCTGATAAAGTGGCTCAGTCAGCAAAGAAACCATCTCGGGGGATATGGATCCACTCAGGTACATATCAAACACACGTTCAACTCACGGAAGACAATAGAAACGGTTTATATGGGACAGAATGACCAAATGTAGACCACACTTTTAGGCCAATTTTAGGAGGATTTAAAGCACTTGCGTTAGTTTTTCTCTAAAAACTCTTATTTGAACTTCAAACAGAAGAGATTAGTAAGCATTTTTTTCATACTGAAATCATATTAACACTGGCCCTGTTTACACCTGGTATTAAGATGCGTTTTGGTCGTTTTAATTCATCTCTTTTGTCCAATTTCAACCACTTCTGTCCTGATTTCTTCGAGGGGAGGGTCTGTGGGAAGGTAAATGTATGTTTGTTCATGGACAAAATAATCTTGCACAATTTACATTTGAACACACCGGATGGAAAAACATACGGAGAGTAGGGGTGTTGAAATTAATCGGTTGGCCCTTCTTGGTATTGACGTGGATGATTCTGCATCGATACAGTAGACCATAATTGATTATGGTGTACTGACGGTTCTCTGACATCATTTGTCAGATACATGCTTCTTACACTAGCATTAAATGGAGGAAGGGAGGCAAAACACAAAAGCAAGTGACAAAATAAATGCACACACTATTTTAACATTTACAGCGTGTGAGCATGTGCGTGTGTGCATGCGCAAGTGAGTGTGTGCGTGTGTGAGGCTGCATGTGTGGGAGTGTGTGTGTGTGCGATTGTTTGAGCGTTATTGTAAGTTAAGTACACCACTTAACAGTTTCAATGCGCTTTAGTATTTACTAGTGTTTGTTAGTTGTAAATGGTCCTCCTGTCATCTGCTGTGACTTAAGGCCTGTTCACACTGGGACGATTTTTGCGCTCGTTATCGCCGACGTTTAACGCCTCATGATTAAACAAAGGGCGCCAATGTGAGTGTGCACACCGACGCCCAAAACGCCAGGTGTAAAAGCGCCATTTTTAAAAAACGCCTTGGGTTAATTTTTTTATTTTGATGCGACATGTTAAAAACTGGCCGACCAATGAGATCAGCGCTTTTGTTCACGTGCCTGGAGCTGCTGAAGTGACAGTAAAACATGACTTGGTGGCGCTCACCAGCTGCGGCTCAATCTCCAGCTGCGGCTGGCATAATAGCTAAAAGCAGACTCTCCTTGCTTTGAGTGAACCCTTGGTATTTCTAATTGACTTGATCCTGATGATCTGAGTGATCTGTTGGGTTTGTATTTAATCAACATGTCTGCAATGTATTGAGGTCCTAGGTCATTGAGTGACTTATATACAAGTAATAGTACTTTAAAATCGATCCTAAATGTAACTGGAAGCCAGTGTAAAGACCTGAGGACTGGTGTGATATGGTCATATGTTCTGGTTCTGCTCAGCGTTCTGTATGAGCTGCAGCTGTCTAATGGTCTTTTTGGGAAGGCCGGTGAGAAGACCATTACAATAGTCCACCCTGCTGGTGATAAAAGCATGAACGAGTTTCTCTAAGTCTTGCCTGGAAACAAAGCATCTAATTCTTGCAATATCTTTGAGATGATAGTAGGCTGATTTAGTTATTGCTTTGACATGACAACTGAAACTCAGGTCTGACTCCAAAATCACACCAAGATTCCTGACTTGATTTTTTGATTTTAGACCTTTAGCCTCAAGATATGCTTTCACCTTGAGAATTTCATCTTTGTTTCCAAATGTAGTGATTTCAGTTTTGTCTTTGTTTAACTGAAGAAAGTTTTGGCACATCCAACTGTTAACTTCATCGATGCATTTACATATGGAGTCAATGGGGCTGTAGTCATTAGGTGATAGGGCTAAGTAGATCTGGGTGTCGTCAGCATAACTGTGGTAAGCCATTTTGTTATTTTTCATTATTTGGCTCAGTGGGAGCATGTACAGGTTGAATAGGAGTGGTGCAAGAATTGACCCTTGTGGGACTCCGCATGTCATGGATGTCCACTCAGACTTATGGTCACCTATACTCACATAATAACCTCTCCCTTCTAAGTATGACCTGAACCATTTGAGGACCATTCCGGAAAGCCCAACCCAATTTTCTAGCCTGTCAAGAAGTATGTTGTGGTCAACAGTGTCGAATGCAGCACTGAGGTCGAGTAGTACCAGAATTGATGTTTTGCCTGTATCTGTACTTTCTATCACGTAACAGAACAGAAATAGAGAAAGAGACACGCACAATGGGTTCCCGCTTGTTTTGTAAACATTTGATAAGGTTGCTGTTTACGTTGCGAGGACACATTACATCACTGGGAGCTGGTATCAGTTGTTTTTGGTGCAGATGGAGGAGGGTGTGTGCCCTGGCGTTGTGACCGAAGAAATCTCACAGGAGGAGGGGCAGAGCGAGCTGGGCCCACAGTCTTTAGTGGTTGTGGGGCTCAACGCTCTTTGGTTGATATCTGGGGGCTCGCAGCGATCGAGTGTGATTGTCTGGTTCCAGTATAAACAAAATCCATTTTCTCTGTGAAGATCTGAAGCGGGGACGCTGTAGAGAGGAATAACATGTCTGGTGAGGGCGGCTGTTGGTCTGGTGTTACCGGACGCTGCAATATGTTATCGTCCAGTTCATGGAGTGACTTAGACATTTCTTCCAGCTTATTGCTCAGACCACACATAAGGTGTAAAAGTTCACCAGTCTGACCCCCGATGGTCCCCATTTTTACCTTTGTCTAGTAAGTAGACAAAGAAGAAAATGAGCTGCTAATGCTGCTTGCCAGTTAGCAAAAAGTGTGTGAATGGTTTTGACAAGCGCGTAAATACCATAGACTGTAAAAAAATATGGACGTAGTGTCCGTGACGTCACCCATAGGATTGATGAGCAGTTTTGATGAGCAGTTTTGATGAGCAGTTTTGAAGCGCAAAGTATGGACGAGATGGCCGTTGCCATCTTGGCAGCCCGTCATCGCGCATCGTCACTCCCGGATAACAGAAAATGGGCAAAAAGGTGGGATGTGGACGAAGCTGAAGTGACGTGATGACTAACAGACAGCAGATAAATGGCTATCCACCTGTCACTCAAAGTGGCCACGCCCTTAATTATGCAGAACTTTAATGCTTTATATAATGTAAACGAATGAGTTATTTACCCCCCTCACAGTTGTCAAGAAGGGCAAAATTAGCCATTTAGACCAAAACCACAATTTGTACCAGACTGAAACGTGTTCTTCTGCTGTAAAGTTGGCCATTTTAACATGTGAAAATCTCTTGGGTGTGCACACTCAAGACGTGCCAAAAAACGTCACGAAAAACGCTGGCAATAAGCGCGTGCTATATTCGTCCCAGTGTGTACAGGCCTTTAAGTTGTGTTTGATGTTTGTTACATTCAGGATGTGTACTTTCTTGGAGCAGATAAAATAAAAAGGGAGTTCATATACCTGACTGCTTTTATACATTGACAAAAATGTGCAGAAATATTGAAAATTGTGGATGAAACATCGTGATATCAAATAGAATCGAATCATTGACATGATAATCGTAATCGAATTGAATTGTGAGACCGGGGAGTCAGCTTTCGTTTCTGCTCTGATAGTTGCAACAGCACGCCGAATGCTGTGAGTGTGTTAGAAATCAGGAATGGTGAGAGAACATTGTGCTTGCAGCCATATCGCCATGTAGCCCAAGACTGGTTTCCCACTGAAGCTAAGCAGGGTTGAGCCTGGTCAGTACCTGGATAGGAGACCAACTTGAATCCAACAGGAGAACATCTGACTGCGCTTTGTGTGTATTTGTGTGAGAATGTAAAGATTTGTGGCTGTTTTCCTTACTGTCAGGATACAGTGATGGCGTTGCAAGCGCTGTCAGTCTACGCCACCATCAACAGTGGCGAGTTTGTGGATCTCACCATCTCAGTGAACGGTGCCGACATGTTCAGCATTGACAGATCCAATTACCTGCTGCAACAGAGCCAAGACCTGCCCGTATGTATATAAAACACATCTGTGCTAACACAAACTACCATTCAAAAGATTTTTCTTTTCAAAGAAATCAATACTTTTATTCAGCAAGGATGCATTAAATGGATTAAAAGTGACAGTAAAGACATTAATAATTTTCAAATAAATGCTGTTCTTTTGAACTTTCTATTATTAATCAATTATTCCTGGAAGAAAATATATATATATTAAAAAATATATATAAAAAAAAATAGCTATATAAAAGTTATTCAGTTAAGAGCAGTGAGTGATTTTCTCTTTGTCTTTTGTTCTTTGATTATCATTAATAAAAGACAACAGTAGGTTTATTAGGCTGCTGTCACTTTAAGTAATGCCGCATATGACCGGATCTGACTCGCATCCCATTTTCTCATAACTCATTACATTCACTTAACTGTGCTGGCCAGCCCAGGATACTCAATAAAACGGCATTTTGGCATAATTGTGTGTGTTTTTGTGCTGTGAGTAATGAGTAATTGTGCTGTGAGTAATTGTGGGCGCATCAGATGTGTAATCTGATGTTGCTTTAAATGTTGTACATGTCATGTCGTGACTACTATGTTGCTCGGAACTGCACCTAAGAATTTCACCTGCTGTTGCACTTGTGTATATGGCTGTGTGACAATAAAGTGATTTGATTTTGATTTTGACTTGATTGATTTTGTCCGTTCAAGCGCTGTCTGAAGCTGCTTTCTGTGCGCACGAGTGTGTGTGTGTCACACAGACACTTGTGCGCCATGCAGTAGTAACACACTCTTTTGTGTCATGTCGTGCTTGAATGGTTTAAAAGCATTTAATTAAAAGCGTGATTGTGTATTGTAATGCTAGCTAAAGGATGATGGGGAAAAAACGGATTCTGTGTGAATTGCATTAAATATTTGTACATGTTAAATGGAAAACATTTACGGAGTGTCTTTTTGCACTAGATCGGCCTATAATGCCTGGTTGGGCCAAACAAGATTAATAAAAGACATATATATATAACTTCTTCAGTGGCGTAGTCAGTAGAGCATAAGGCTTGAGGATTCAGGTTTTGATGTGATTGACCCGGGTTCAAATCCGCCTTTTGCAGAGCTCGCTCTTCTCCCTTTTCCCATCACATATCACATCGGAAAGGCATTTACTTTCAATAAAAATTAAGAAAAGTGTAATTAAAGTGCCTAACGAAATGTTTAATAATAAAAGTATTTATTGGGTAGGGGTAGGTGTAGGGAGGACTTTTATTGTCCCATTAAGGCGGCACCCATTTAATAATTGTAATGTAAGGAATAATTGACCCACGGGCCGTTCAATTATTAGAATAATAATGCACACCCGAGGTGGTGATGCGGTCACGAAGCGAAGTCTGTCATATTGTTGTCTGGAAAAGTCTGGAAAATCGTCTGTCATATTGTTGTTTTTTAGTCCTGTAATTTCCGTTATTACAGTTAACTATGCGAAGTGATATGGAACTGTAATGCGGTCAAGAGAGCTGCCTGGAACTACATTCGCTGTGCGTCTCCCAGAAAATAATTGCACACCTCAGAACGTTCATCAGCCAATCAGATTCAAGCATTCAACGGCCCCGTAGTATAAAAATATAATAATTTACACTTATTAGTGCATCCTGTTAATTTACAACCATAATGAGGTTCAAATAGTATCTGTCAAAATAAAGCATAATGACTATTTACACATATTGCAAAGAACTGCTACTTTTATATGGTGTAAATAGAATATATCACTATTTTCACTTAGAGTAAATAGCATCTATTGCTAAGAAAATTTTATTTTCACTTAGCCGCTGCCAAAAATTAAATTGCATGCGTTAACGCGTTAATTTTAACAGCACTAAATATTTCACAATATTACTTTTTTTTACTGTATTTTTGATCAAATAAATGCTGCCTTGTTGAGCAAAAGAGACTTCTTTAAAATATCTTACCAACCCAAATTTTGAACAGTAGTGTATAACTCAAAAGTATTGAACTTTGACATGTGTGCTGTTTCTTTTCAAAGTGATCATTGCAAATAACTAGCCGACTGCTTGCGACCTTGGGAATTTGTCAAGATCTGCTAAGCGAAGCATGCTAATGTTTGGTTTTCCTCTACAGATTCATCCAAATGAGGAGATTGACATTGAAGTGGTTGCAGAGGGTAAAGGCATTGCTCTGTTTCAGGTATGTCTAAACTCAACATCTGCCAGTACATTGTGATGGAAACAGACGTCATGCACAGCAGATGCAGTGTGTGTGAAACAGGCCTTAATGATATATATATATATATAGTGAGGAAAATAAATATTTGAACACCCTGCTATTTTGCAAGTTCTCCCACTTAGAAATCATGGAGGGGTCTGAAATTGTCATCGTAGGTGCATGTCCACTGTGAGAGACATAATCTAAAAAAAAAAAAAATCCAGAAATAACAATGTATGATTTTTTTATTTGTATGATACAGCTGCAAATAAGTATTTGAACACCTGAGAAAATCAATGTTAATATTTGGTACAGTAGCCTTTGTTTGCCATTACAGAGGTCAAACGTTTCCTGTAGTTTTTCAGCAGGTTTGCACTGCAGGAGGGATTTTGGCCCACTCCTCCACACAGATCTTCTCTAGATCAGTCAGGTTTCTGGCCTGTCGCTGAGAAACACAGAGTTTGAGCTCCCTCCAAAGATTCTCTATTGGGTTTAGGTCTGGAGACTGGCTAGGCCAAGCCAGAACCGTGATATGCTTCTTACAGAGCCATTTCTTGGTTATCCTGGCTGTGTGCTTTGGGTCATTGTCATGTTGGAAGACCCAGCCTCGACCCATCTTCAATGCTCTAACTGAGGGAAGGAGGTTGTTCCCCAAAATCTCGCAATACATGGCCCCGGTCATCCTCTCCTTAATACAGTGCAGTCGCCCTGTCCCATGTGCAGAAAAACACCCCCAAAGCATGATGCTACCACCCCCATGCTTCACAGTAGGGATGGTGTTCTTGGGATGGTACTCATCATTCTTCTTCCTCCAAACACGTTTAGTGGAATTATGACCAAAAAGTTCTATTTTGGTCTCATCTGACCACATGACTTTCTCCCATGACTCCTTTGGATCATCCAAATGGTCTTTGGCAAACTTAAGACGGGCCTTGACATGTGCTGGTTTAAGCAGGGGAACCTTCCATGATTTCAAACATGGGCTCATGACGTCTTAGTGTATTACCAACAGTAACCTTGGAAACGGTGGTCCCAGCTCTTTTCAGGTCATTGACCAGCTCCTCCTGTGTAGTTCTGGGCTGATTTCTCACCTTTCTTAGGATCATTGAGACCCCACGAGGTGAGATCTTGCATTGAGCCCCAGTCCGAGGGAGATTGACAGTCATGTTTAGCTTCTTCCATTTTCTAATGATTGCTCCAACAGTGGACCTTTTTTCACCAAGCTGCTTGGCAATTTCCCCGTAGCTCTTTCCAGCCTTGTGGAGGTGTACAATTCTGTCTCTAGTGTCTTTTGGACAGCTCTTTGGTCTTGGCCATGTTAGTAGTTGGATTCCTCTGATTGTATGGGGTGGACAGGTGTCTTTATGCAGGTAACGACCTCAAACAGGTGCATCTAATTTAGAATAATATATGGAGTGGAGGTGGACATTTTAAAGGCAGACTAACAGGTCTTTGAGGGTCAGAATTCTAGCTGATAGACAGGTGTTCAAATACTTATTTGCAGCTGTATCATACAAATAAATAGTTCAAAAATCATATATTGTGATTTCTGGATTTTTTTTAGATTATGTCTCTCACAGTGGACATGCACCTAAGATGACAATTTCAGACCCCTCCATGATTTCCAAGTGGGAGAACTTGCAAAATAGCAGGGTGCTCAAATACTTATTTTACGGCATATATATTATACGGCATGTATATGGCAAGTCTTTTCTTCTGTTGGCACACTAAAACCCAAAACAAATATTATAGCTACAAAAAGTAAAACAAGTTGCTTGAACAACCAGTGGACCGTCTTGACAATTTCGCAGGATCAAGCCATCACCTGTCACACAGCAAGGCATTGCAAGCTGTGAATAACTGCAAATCCCCATAAAGATAAAAAGAGACGTAATGGCAAAAATGTTCTGTTGTTATCAGCAGTCGGATGCTCCCTCTCTCAGTCCAGTGTGTTCTTATACCTTTGATTGCTCGCCATCGAGTGCATAAACGGGACCAGACGCTGACACTGTTGAAACATCTTGAGCTGCTTTGAGAAGCAGTGAAACAGTAAAACATTGTCCAGAAGTCTGTTCTGCAGAAGATGTCCTGATGTTTGTTCATTTGTGCTTCAGATGTGAATGATTCCTCCGATCATCTGACTTTATGAAGCGATAAAACAGGAAAATGACTCCCAAGGACTTCTATCACTCATTTTCTCTTACGGTTTCAGCTTTCGGTGTTCTACAACGTGAAAACCCCGAAATTGTCTCTCAGACGGCGTGATGTGCACACAGATGAGGCCTTTTATTTGTATATAGACGTAATGGACAATGAGGAGTTTCATATAAACCTTCACATATGTTTCAGGTGAGCGGTTGGACTGAACACACACGGCCAAAATTATTTCATCAGCACCAAAAAATATGATTAGAAAGTCAACAAAACAATAGGGCTGCTCGATTATGGAAAAAGCATGATCACGATTAATTATTTAATATGATTACTTGTTGACTTTGGAAACATCACACATTTTTTTTAAACTCTTTTTGACAGTGAATTTTTTTCTTTTTGATTTCTTTAACTGAACAGAAAAAAAAAATATTTAATAGAAATTATTTAAATAATAAAAGATTTATATACTGTATATATATGTATATATATGTATATACATACACACGTTTGTTTGTGTATACACACATTTAAATATATAATAAAGAAAATAAATGAGATCAACAATTATTTGTTTAATCTCAAGTTGTTTCATTGTTTTCAAAATCCCAAAATGAAATGAAATGAAAATAAAATTACAAAACAATATACAGCGGCCCCAAATAATCATTTGCATTATAAAACAAAATATTAAAACATATGATATTTATTTATTTAATTAAAAAGGGACACTGTACATTAATAAACCTTGAAATAAATGTACCATTTTTGTCTTACGTTATTAGGAAGAAAAGAAGAAATATGCAGCTCAATTAAATAAAAATAAGTAGCACATTTACCAATAAGATAATAAAAGTATAATATTCATAAACAGTAGTCTTTTTATAGATGTAAAAAGCAACATCAGTGTCGACATCAATAAGATGTATATTCTACATGATCAATATTTACATTTATGCATTTAGCAGATGCTCGCATCCAAAGCGAGAAGAGGAAGCAATTCATCAAAGAAACATCAATAATCATAATATACAATCCCCGGTTTATTAGACAACTAGCAAAATTGCATTAGATATTCTATATCATAAATCATACAATTCAAAGTATTTATGTCCAAATACGTTTTGGGGCCACTGTAGATATTTATGGAATTACTTTTGAGTAGAAATCTGTCTGAAAACATAATTTTTTTGCCATTTCTTTAAGGCTGAGGGAAGGCCTGGGCCCGAGTCAGACGGGTATGGCCATACTGGACGTGGGTTTACTCACGGGCTTCAGTTTGGCCGAAGATGGTGTCCAGATGGATGATATAGTCAGAAGAGTAGAGACGCCTTCAGGACGAGTTATACTTTACCTAGACACGGTGAGTTCCTCTGAGCAGCTTATGTACTTAAAGGGATAGTTCACCCCAAAATGAAAATTGTGTCATCATTTACTCACCCTCAAGTTGTTCCAAACCTGTAGAGTTTCTTTCTTCTGTTGAACATGAGTAGATATTTTGAAGAATGGCAGTAACCAAACTGTTGACAGTCCCCATTGGGGTCCTTCAACTGTTTGGTTGTTTTTGTTCCCATGATGGTTTATTTGGTTATTTATTTTTTTCTGCATCAAATGGTTCGTGGCTGTATCTCCAATTTTATCTTTTCTCTCATCACAGGTGACCATATTCGAAAAGTGCATTGAAATAGCCACCATAATGGACTTTAAGGTAGCCAATGTCCAAGATGCTGTGATGATGATCTATGACTACTATGAGCCCCGTAAGACTCTTTAAATAATTGCTCCAAACAATCAAATTCATGGTCCTTCATATGCCGTTCTGTTCCAGTATGTGTTTCAAGCTCCTTGTTTCATTCACTTATCCTCTGCAGAACGGAGGACAGTGCGGTCCTACACATCTGAGATGAGACAGCACATGTCTGTGTGTGCGCTGTGTGGGTCGGATTGCTCCCAGTGCGGAGCTCAAGACATCAGCGTGACTGATGGGACGCCCTCCGTCAACAAACATCCGCTTCTGGCTCTGAGCTGGACCGCAGCACTCATCATCCTCCTGACAAACTACAACTAATCACTGTGCTCCCTGAATGCTACCATTGTAATCAATAACACTCTAATACAAGCGAAGTTTGTGTAAATTGTTTTTAAAAAAATGTTCTGTAAATGTGAATGTTGAGGATTTAATTTAGTGCAATAATGAATGATTTTATGAACAGTTTAGACAGAACTTTGTTTCTTTAAATGACATTTCATTACTGACAACTTAATGAAAAAAAAGTGATTAAAGTGATTAATTAATTATGCTTTTTTGATTTTGAGAATAATTTAAATACTAATTCAAGGTCAGGTTCAAAACTGATTGTGATTCTTAAATTCCTTGTCCGCTGAGTAAAATGTGCATCATGTTGTAAATTACAGGAATTACACTTTTCCCAATAGTAAACGTGTTCATGTCTTATTTGATCTTTTAAGTTGACACTTATTTAACTCGTAAGTTGGAAATCTTTTTTTGACTTGAAAAAGTTTTGACTTGAACCAGATAAACGCAGCGGCATCTACTAAAAAACTAAATATCAGAGGCTAATGCTGCCTTCACTTGTTATTGGACTTGTGGTAAATACGAGTTTCAGAGGTACAAATTGCACTTGAACGCCCTCTGATGTCGTGTTTAACACTGGGACGTTCAGAAATAATTTGGATACCTAAACTCCCGAGATGGGCGTGCCATAAACTTTAAACATGGTGGCGTGAAGAACTACTGCTGTGATAGGTATGATTTATTAGTTTTTACCCCAAAACAGCTAGATCATCTAGTCTTGTCGTTAATGCAGTGCATATTTGCATTCTCGAGTAATCATTTGAAGCGTCGGCTATTGTATGTTTTATACACAGCCAAAAAAATTGCCTGCATTTGACAGAAATTACAGAATCTGGCATCATAAATGTTTATGGTTCTCAGTGCATGACACTACATACAATTTTGATTTTAATAAGATTTTCCCAATAAATAGGCAAGGATTAACATGGTGTCCTCCGTGATTCCTGGTCATTCCCACAACAAAGCACTATGCAACAAGCTTGTAATCACGACTTATGAAGTTGGAAGTAGGACATTTCCGATAGAACGTGAAGGCCGCATTAATGCCTATTTCAGTCACATGATTTAGATGATTTTACCTGGTGTGGTGTACTTTTCTTGTCTGGCTATCACCAGACCAAGCTCAATTTAAGATTGAACATTGGTCTGGGGAGTCTGCTCTGTATTTTCTACTGCAAAAGAGGCGTGATAAACTAGCATAAATTAAATGACTCTGTATGCAATTGGACAGTCCTTCAAACAATCAGACCACAAGAGGCGTGATCAATGGGCAACGACCCATCGTTTCTCTATCCGTCATCTTGTTAAACCCGCCAATAGCACGCCAGGTGGATAAGCCAGTCTGTGATTGGTTCCCGTAAAAGTGTAACAGAAGCAGTAGAAATGAATGTACAGGTTTCCAGACTGAGTTGCAGGGCGAAATCGAATCGATGGCAGATCAGGCTGGGTTTACCCAGTCTAGTACTTTTCTCTACAATTCTCTAATTGCTTTTTTTTTTTTTGCATTATAAGTGATGCCATAGACAGGGCTGTCGCTAGTGGGGTGAAAGGTGGTGACAATTATAGGGGCCCCCACTAAATTCAGTAGTTATGCTATATATTCCTTTACTCTTATGCATCATTATAATATACACTCACCTAAAGGATTATAAGGAACACCATACTGTTTGACCCCCTTTCGTCTTCAGAACTGCCTTAATTCTACATGACATTGATTCAACAAGGTGCTGAAAGCATTCTTTAAAAATGTTGGCCCATATTGATAGGATAGCATCTTGCAGTTGATGGAGATTTGTGGGATGCACATCCAGGGCACGAAGCTCCCGTTCCACCACATCCCAAAGATGCTCTGTTGGGTTGAGATCTGGGGACTGTGGGGGCCATTTTAGTCCAGTGAACTCATTGTCATGTTCAAGAAAACAATTTGAAATGATTGGAGCTTTGTGACATGGGGCATTATCCTGCTGGAAGTAGCCATCAGAGGATGGGTACATGGTGGTCCTAAAGGGATGGACATGGTCAGAAACAATGCTCAGGTAGGCCGTGGCATTTAAACAATGCCTGTTTGGCACTAAGGGGCCTAAAGTGTGCCAAAAAACATCCCCCACACCATTACACCCCCACCACCAGCCTGCACAGTGGTATCAAGGCATGATGGATCCATGTTCTCATTCTATTTAGCCAAAATTCTGACTCTACTATCTGAATGTCTCAACAGAAATCAAGACCCATCAGACCAGGCAACATTTTTCCAGTCTTCAACTGTCCAATTTTGGTGAGCTCGTGCAAATTGTAGCCTCTTTTTCCTATTTGTAGTGGAGATGAGTGGTACCCGGTGGGGTCTTCTGCTGTTGTAGCCCATCCGCCTCAAGGTTGTGCGTGTTGTGGCTTCACAAATGCTTTGCTGCATACCTCGGTTGTAACGAGTGGTTATTTCAGTCAAAGTTGCTCTTCTATCAGCTTGAATCAGTCGGCCCATTCTCCTCTGACCTCTAGCATCAACAAGGCATTTTCGCCCACAGGACTGCCGCATACTGGATGTTTTTCCCTTTTCACACCATTCTTTGTAAACCCTAGAAATGTTTGTGTGTGAAAATCCCAGTAACTGAGCAGATTGTGAAATACTCAGACAGGCCCGTCTGGCACCAACAACCATGCCACGCTCAAAATTGCTTAAATCACCTTTCTTTCCCATTCTGACATTCAGTTTGGAGTTCAGGAGATTGTCTGGACCAGGACCACACCCCTAAATGCATTGAAGCAACTGCCATGTGATTGGTTGATTAGATAATTGCATTAATGAGAAATTGAATAGGTGTTCCTAATAATCCTTTAGGTGAGTGTATACATTTGTATGCCTGATAATTCAATGAAAACCATCAATTTAGTTAAAGAAGTTTTCCAAATCTCCTCTCTCCCCCCTCCCTAAAAATGGTTTAGTCTGATGGTTATTCATTATTTCAGCTTAATCAGCGGAAAAAAGCAGAGAGACCCTAGACTGGGTAAACCCAGCCTGATCTGCTGGCGATTTGATTTTGCCCTGCAACTCAAGTCTGGAAACCTGTACACTCATTTCTACTGCTTCTGTTACACTTTTTTCGGGAACCAATCAGAGACTGGCTCATCCAAATGGCGTGCTATTGGCGAGTTTAACAAGATGGCGGATAGAGAAGTGATGGGTCGTTGCCCGTTGATCACGCCTCTTGTGGTCTGATTGGTTGAACGACTGTCCAATTGCATACAGAGTCATTTAATTTATGCTAGTTTATCATGCCTCTTTTGCAGTAGAAAATACAGAGCAGACTCCCCAGACCAATGTTCAATCTTAAATTGAGCTTGGTCTGGTGATAGCCAGACAAGAGAGACACAATAAAACCGCAAGTCCCACCCCAGCTAGTAAACAGAAAAAACAATCAGTTGCGGCTGCTCCCAGAACAGTTGAAGTTAGAAGCAAAGTTAAAGTGGAAGTGAAACTGACCGAAAATGTCAGGAAAAAAATCTGGGTACCAGTAACGCCATGAAAAGGAAAGGGAGGCCAGGAAAATTGGAAACGTCTATCAAAACGTTCTTGAACAAGACAAGTCGGTGTGATGGGATGCCGTGCCCCGATATTTTCGCTGGCCGATTTACTCTGCGGGAATAGGACGCCGCTCACGCACTCCTGTACTGTGTCTTTTTTGCGCTATTATGTAGTTTTGTTGGTTTGAATAACATGCAGAAATATATGCGTGTCACAAGGATTACAGACCTGCCGGCTGCTGATGTGATATATTCAACACTATCTCACGACCAATTCGTACGTATTTTAGGAGGTGGCTAATTCGTAAAAAAGAAAACACGAATGCAACTCACTGCTATTGATAGATAGCCTACATTTATTAGCTTTATTTAATAAAATAGCACATTATCTTCATCAAAAGTTGAGAAACTTGTGGTTATATTTTACATTTGACTGCATTAATTTTCATTTCTGAATATTTATCTCAGCTGTTAGACATCAGACTGACGAAAGACATTATATAGGCCTACTATACATTGCTGGTAGGCTTACTTTAAAAAAGTTTATTTTATCATTTTGTCTTGCATAATTGCTTGATGACTGTAAACATTTTTATATAATATTTTATATACAACTTTGTATATAAAATAAGTAAAAGCAATAACCTTTATTTGCATTTATTTATTTGTCTGTTTGGTTATTTTGCAAGAAATCCCTATTAGGTGCATGGCACCAGATGTGGGCCTTCATGCCCATATCTTATAGTTACCGTATTTATACCGTATATGATATGAGTGGAGGGCGTTCATCAATGTTTTTTCAGGGGGCCCAGAATTCCCTAGCTACGGCCCTGGCCATAGATAGCAGCTCTGTGAAAAATATGGTTGCCTCATAATTGCAGTAATTGCATCACGAGCACAGCATACATTTCTATTTTGCAAATGTTGATGTGTGAAGCCATCATGCAAGAGTACACTGTGGTAGGACGAACGCACTGATGATTTCTTTGTTTTGTGTTTTCAGTTATATGGTTAGCATGCTAAGCTAGCCTTTTTATTGTGCGGTCTAACAAACCAGTCAACACAACATTGTGGACATACTAGACACAATCAAATCCATTCACACAATGTGACATATCTTTGCTAAAATACCCAGCTTATTAGGTAATGTGCTGGTCTCCCAGCCTGACCGTCAGACAACACTGAACACACCAAAACAGAGCAGTTAACCAAGTTGGGAGACCACCTTAGATTTGTGTAAGTTTTTTGTGTAAGTTTTTTCCCCAGCATTGCCACAATATTTATGCATAGGAATTACAATTTATCTAACTGATTCTGGGCTTGTAAAACAGCTCTTGTGAAATACATAGCAGACACAATGAGCAGGATTTAACCAGCAGGAAACGTTTACCGCAAACTCTGCCCGTTTGTTTTTTCAGTGATGAACGTGTTTGGCCCGAGAATTAAAAACTAGACAAATGTGCTCCATAATCAGAGCCGATCAAACACAACATCGCAATTCAAGATGGCAAAACCACAGACTTGGTTGATCTTATGGCGAGAGCATAAGCAATTGTAGTCACCCTGTATGAGTGTGTACGGCAAAGTATCGTTATGAGCCTTAGATGTGTTTGGATTCATTTGAGACCCATGAGTCTGTTTTACTGAGCACGGGAGGTTTAATCTCTTTGTTTCTTCATGTTCAGAGCCATATGGGACGTTTTTCCTGCAACCTCATTATTGCAGCCCACATGGAGAGCCTTTATCTAACAGGAAACGCATCATAACACGGCTCCATCTTGACCCGCAGGCCTGCGTTTCCTTTTGAAGTCCAAATTCTCCACCTTCACGTTGACAGTGTGATTTACACATCTTTGTAAACAACGGATTTCTGATTTAAATGTAAACTCATGAATGCTGTGGTGTAAGAAAAACCTGTCTCTGTGCCATGTTTGTCTTCATTTATGCCTCTTCTGTCCAGCTTGAGATATATTTTTAAAGGATGTGTCCATCTACTTCCCATTATGTGTGAGCCGTTATCTATCGACAAATACAGTGATGCAAATCTATTTTTGTAGTTGTTAACCCTAAAACAGGCAATGTAACCCTGTTGAGTTACATACTCTTTAGTGTCTTGTTTAGGGCATAAGAAATATTTTTTCATCAAATCCTTTTATCATTTATCATAGCCTAGTCTGTCTTGAGTATGCTGTTTTCTGTGATAAATTAGTCAGCCTGTCCTAAACCCAACATGGATGCCATTGGTGCAGGACATTCAGATTTTGTGATAAATAAATATACATTAATCTGAATTTTTTCAGAAAAAAATGCAAAACAACTGCTAATATTAATTGCGAACATTGTCTTAAGATGTTGAAAAAGAAAATTAAATGATATGTTGCTCATGCTGTTATTTACCGCATTTTGAAAGGTATGTAACTCCTAGTTAACATTGCCTGTTTAGAGTATAATAAAAGGATCATCCACAGTAAACTGGCCTCCCTGTACTGGTCATTGCATTATTGCCAATTCCGGGGTGACGAGTGAGTGGTCGGTTGTGGGTGGTGGGAGGGCCAGTAGAAATCTCGTTCAAGGACCGGGGCCCCTAGGGAAGACCCTTATAGGCCCTCCAGGCTACACTTCATCAGGCTCCCACCAGCTCTACCTCAGTCCTCCAGCACCTTGGCTGCTCGTCACCATGGCTCTGCCTTGGCCTCTTGGTCCTCCGATGTCGCCTGGTCTCTTTGTCTTCTCTGTTTCACTTGGGTCTCACCTTTCTTGACTCCGGGCCCTATCTTGCACCCAGCGCAATTGACTTTGTACACCGACGCATGTGTCATTCCTATTTTGCACCCGCGCAAAGCGCGCTTTTCCCTCCACAGAAGCACGTCGCTAAACTAGTGAATGAACTTGCGCTCCCTGGGCGGTTCAGCGCAAAAAAGGAGGCGTGTTCCGGCGCAAACAATCCCTGGTGCTATTTTGCTGTTCCATTAAACAATTGCGCCACTGACCAGAAAAAACCTAGTCTAAAGTCAGTGGCGCGTTGCGCGTTGTTCATTATGCTATTTTAAGGGCGCATGCTTGACCATAGCGTGCACAACGCGCATACACTTTGCTCATGTAATCTACACAGATGCAACAGTTATTTTTGCAAATCATAAATTGTTACACTAAAAAAATATTAACACATGAGATGACGGAAATCATTGTGGTGTGCCACGAAGATGTGAAAAAATAGGCATAAATCTAGCTTACAAATTATTCAGGCTAATTATTTATTTAACCGACGCTATTTTGGGTGGGTTTCTCCCATCCCCATACAGCACAACTTCTCTGTCTTTCACTGCTCTTACAAGAACATCAGTCTCCTCGGCTGTGAACCGCTCCTGGCGTGCGCCTGGTAAATACGCCATAATAATAGCAATCCATAATGGAACTTGCGCACCTGCTTTTAAAGGGAATGTTGGATGACGCTCTGATTGGTTTATTCACGTTACGCCCAAACCACACCTATGAATAATGAAGCTACTTCAGACCAACCCATTTTAGATTTGCGCCGGGCGCAAGAGCCATTTATCCCGCCAGGAAAATAGCAACAGCGCCGAGACCCGCCCACAAAGTTACTTGCGCTTTGCGCTTTGACACTTGCGTTTCAGATCGTTAAAATAGGGCCCTCCATCTTTGTTGGTTGGGTTTCTGGCTCCACCCTGGCCCCTGCCTCCATCGGTTTCGCCGTGGTCCTTCGTCCTATTAGCCCTTGGCTGGGTCACTCTCTGGCTCCTCCCTCCATTGGCTCCACCTTGGTGTCTCCCTCTGCTGGCTCCTCCAGGGTCTGGTCTGTCTCTGGTTCCTTGTCTACGTCCATAGCCTTTGATTTGATTCACCTGTTCCTTGTTTAGTCTTTTAGCTACTCTGTGTATTTATAGCCCTTAGTTTGAGTCATTCTTTGTCCATTGCCATCTGTTTATTTTGCTGTTATTCTCCTGCATCTATAACCTAGTCCTGTTCCTTACAGTTTTTCTGAGATTCACGTTTACCGTCTTTTTACACAGTTAAAGGATTTCTGCACATTAAACATGTATCTCTGCACACTTTACCTTTAAATTAAGTGATGTTACTGCATGTGTTCACACCACAAGTTCACCACAAGTTTTGTTTGGTTAGCTAGCAGACAGCCTTAAGATTAGATTAGATTTTAGATTAGATTCAACTTTATTGTCATTACACAAGTACAAGTACAAGGCAACGAAATGCAGTTTAGGTCTAACCAGAAGTGCAATAGCAGCAAGTGCAGGATATACAGTGGTTGCGTAAGTGCAGGACATGGAAATGTACTGAATATATATAAATATGTATAAATAGAGAGATGGTTATTACTATAAACAGAACTGAATTTACAAGGTGAATATGTACAGTGAATAAATATACAGATGGCTATTACTATAAGCAGAATTTACAGGTGAATATGTACTATGAATATAATATACAGATGGCTATTACTTTAAACAGAATTTAACAGATAGAGGTATACAATAATATGTTAGGCTAATATGAGGAATATAGCAGTGGATTAAGGTAGTGCAATACATTATGGACAGAGCTATCCGAAAAAAAGTGTAAAAGTGCAGTGGAAAGTGGTTGCATATTGCAGTTAGAAGTACGGTGCAAAATGCATAAGTAAACAGTTGTTACTGTAATAAACAGTCGGTAGTGCAAATAACAAAGTGAAGGCAGATGTGAGGTAGGAGAGTTAGCAGTTTATGAGGGAAGTGGATCAACGGGGGTTTGAGTTCAGTAAAGAGACAGCTCTGGGGAAAAAACTGTTCTTAAGTCTGCTGGTCCTGGTCCGGAGGATCCTGAAACGCCTGCCGGAGGGCAGGAGAGAAAACAGTCTGTGGGCTGGGTGAGAGGAGTCCTTGAGGATGTTGCTCATGGGAATGGGAATGCTAACAAATAGCTCTCCAGGTATCATAGACTTCATTGGTTCACATTGATTCACAAATTGTTAAACCATCAATATCAATTCATAATATAAGCCTAGGCCTATTTGGCCTATTTGAATATCTCTCAGGGTCAAAATTAATGTGAACCGCGTTTCTCCTCAGATGATAAATATCAAAGACTCACAAATAAATTATCTTACTTAGTAACTTAACACTTTGCTGTCTGAAGCCGGGTGCACACTGTGCGATTTTGGCCACGATTTGGCCGTCTGAGACAAATTTTGAAATCCTAAAAGATTTCTCTGATCCTAGGCTAAAATCTGAAGTCTTTGATCCTTAGTTTGACATGTGCACCGACAACCGATTAATGACCGTTGCGATCAAATTTTACCTCGGACAAAATTCTGGCAGTTTCAGAAGATTTGAGGCGCAATCCTGCAGTGTGACTTTTCCTAGGACGACCGTCAAATCAAGAACCAATAGGAGCACAGAACCTGATGACGCATTTCGTGCGACAACATCAAATCACAACAGGGAACCTGTCGAAAAGAGTCAGGTGAATGAAAAATGCCAGCGCTTGTTTTTGTTGTTTGCTGAACTCTACCATTGTGTCTGTGGATGCGGCTCACCGTTACCGAACGTGTCACGGATTGATGACGTAAAACTCCGTACGAGTCTTTTGCTTGCGTCCGTTTTTCGCGTCTGACAGTCGTACAGTCTGACATAATGACAACTGAGATCCTACAGTGTGACATGTATTACATCGGGGATCATGTTCGTACAGTCTGACAAGCAAAATTCACAGAGGATTTTGAAAAATCGCACAGTGTGCAGGACCCTTTAATTAAAATCTTATCTATTTCATCTTAATGAATAATTCAGGAAGTACTGTTAAGGATTTCCACTCATTTCCCATAAGCGAATCCAGCATTGCTACTCCCCATTCCCACTGTGTTTTCCAAAGGAATAAATGTCAAATGATTTCACATTACATCAAGTTTTACTTTATTTCATAGTTAGGCCTACTCTAAACAGAAGTGCTCCGTTCTGTATTAATCCACAGAGGCAGCGCGTGGAGGTGATGAAAGATGGAGCGTACAACACTTCCTCCCCAGCGGCACAGAGGAAATGATTCAACGGCCTGCATATCCACTTAATTCAGACATTATGGATGCTAACCCAGTCAGCCTGTCCAGACACAAGGTGAATGGATTTAGGTTCCCACTAGGTGGCAGACATGGCTAAACAATGCTAGACATGTGCGTCCGGACTTGAAGAAGCCTCATAAAGCATGTGAATATCGTCTAGTGGTTAGTGCTTCTGCTTTCCATCTTCTGACATTACTTGGGGCATGAACTGACATGTAATCAGCCCCAAGATGTGTATAAAGAAAGCTCGTAGCATCACAATGTCTAGACACATCACAAACATGAACTGTAGAATGAGATGTGGAGAAGATTGAGAGCTGGGCAAATATAGGACAGAACACATGTTGGGTTCATTTTACCAGCAAATTGGGTTGTTTATTTAATACAGTATAATGGGTTGATTTGTTTTCACTGTAATTCCTTTTTTTTTTTTTTTTTTTTTACTTGATACAAGAATGAATGTTTACAGATTAACTTAACTAAAAAGTACTCCACACATCCACTGGTTTGCATGATACCCTATTTTCTATCATATTTTACAGTAGCCTATAGCATATTTTATATAGCTTTTAATATTGCCTACATTTAAGCTCGTTTAACAAATATTAGAAGTAAAAATGAAACATTTAGAAGTAATTCAAGTGTAATCGTCCAATGAGTCTTTGTTATCCCGTTTCTGTAACGGCGCTGGATCTCGTGCCGGAGCTTCCCTGCTGAAAAATCCAGCTAAAACCAGCCTAAGCTGGTTGGCTGGTCTTAGCTGGTTTAAGCTGGAAGTAGCTGGTTTTAGGAACCTGGCTAAACTGGTCTCCCAGCCTGATTTAGCTGGTCAAGCTGGTTTTAGATGGTCTCCCAGCCTGATTTAGCTGGTTAAGCTGGTTTTAGATGGTCTCCCAGCCTGACTTAGCTGGTTAAGATGGTTTTAGATGGTCTCCCAGCCTGATTTAGCTGGTTAAGATGGTTTTAGATGGTCCCCCAGCCTGATTTAGCTGGTTAAGATGGTTTTAGATGGTCTCCCAGCCTGATTTAGCTGGTTAAGATGGTTTTAGATGGTCTCCCAGCCTGATTTAGCTGGTTAAGATGGTTTTAGATGGTCTCCCAGCCTGACTTAGCTGGTTAAGCTGGTTTCAGATGGTCTCCCAGCCTGATTTAGCTGGTTAAGTTGGTCTTCCAGTCTGGACAAGTTGGTGGCCAGCTGCTTTTAGCTGGTCTCCCACCCTGGCTTATCTGGTCAAGCTGGTCTTCCAGCCTGGTTTAGCTGGTTTTAGCTGGTCTCCCAGCCTAATTTAGCTGATTAACATTTTACCTAATTACAAATTAATCAGATTACATGGTCCATATACAGATATAAATAATTGTCTAAACACCCAGTGGCAGAAAAAATATGGCCAGTCAGCCAGCCTGACCAGCTAAGACCAGCCTGACCAGATAAAACCAGCGAAGACCAGCTAAAACCATCAAAGACCAACAATTACCAGCTAAGACCAGCCTGACCAGCTAAAACCAGCAATTACCCGCTAAGACCAGCCTGACCAGCTAAAACCAGCTAAGACCAACAATATCCAGCTAAGACCAGTTTGACCAGCTAAGACCAGCCTGACCAGCTAAAAAAAAATTCAAAACCCCTCTAAAACCAGTCTGATAAACCAGCTATGACCAGGCTGGGAGACCAGCCAAAACCAGCCTGACCACCTTAGGCTGGTTTAAGATGGATTTTTCAGCAGGGTTGTAACGTTCAACGGGGAACTTCTAACTTTAGACCGCGGCCCCATGCGTTTCACTCCATAACCTGCCCATAAACAATCTGTGTACAGTTCTGAGAACACATTTTAACATCCTAAGTATTTATATTCTGCATCTGAATACAATTTTTATCATAATCTTAAATCATTCTAAAAACATTATTCAAGGCATCAGGCGTTTCCATCACGCGAAAAGACCAACATGACACTCGTTTAGGTGACTCGCATCGCGCCCCTGTATGTTGCTTTGCATAAAATTACACGATACACAGCACAATAACGAATGGATAGATAAAAGAAATGTACACAAACCTGTATTTTAGCAAAGACGTACACCAATTTGACGGAGTTGCAATAAAAAAAAGAACTCAACCCCTGGGTTATGATGTCTGACCCAAGATCTGGGTAACACAAAAACTACCCAAACAGAAAAAACAAAAAATTACCCAAAACACTCAACCGTTTTTTTTTTTTTTTAGAGTTTAGTAGGGGGAAGTCCATGGGTCAACTTTCTGGATGTAGTCTCTACCTACATATTCATGTCCATGAATTAAGAAATTGTTGACCACCTTTTATTAAATCATATCTTTGTATTAGTTAAAACATGAGAACATGAGAAGATTTGAAAAACGAAACAAATTAAATTAGGTTGCCGTTATTTAAAATAATGGAATTAAAACACAGTGACGAATTATCTTTATAAAACATCCTCATGTTTCAACTAAAAATGATTACTAAAACATGCTTGTGAGTTTATATAATTTTTTTTACGCATGTCATGTGCGGAAACATAAAAAGCCAGATAGGAGTTTGCCAAAAATGACCTGAGGAAGTTAAAATCCTTCTGGGGGGAATGTCCCGTGGACAGATGAGAATAAAATAGAGCTTTCCCAGGGCTCAGTGCTTGGACCACTTCTCTTCTCCATCTACATGTCATCACTGGGATCTGTCATTCAGAAACATGGCTTTTCCTATCACTGCTATGCCGACGACACTCAACTCTACTTCTCATTTCAACCAGATGATCCCACGGTTGGTGTTCGTATCGCTGCCTGCCTAACAGACATTTCGGCCTGGATGAAGGAGCATCACCTGCAACTCAACCTTGCAAAGACAGAACTGCTTGTGGTCTCAGTCAACCCAGCACTTCATCACAATATCTCTATTCAGCTCGGTTCGTCAACCATAACTCCGTCCAGGACAGCCAGGAACCTTGGAGTTGTGATTGATGATCAGCTAAAATTCACTGACCACATTACTGCATCAACCCGGTCCTGCAGATTTGCTTTATACAACATTAGGAAGATTAGACCCTTCCTATCAGAGCAGGCCACACAACTCCTGGTCCAAGCTCTTGTTCTCTCCAGACTGGACTACTGTAATGCTCTTCTAGCGGGCCTTCCGGCATGCACTATCAAACCCTTGCAACCTACATAACGTTAGTTGTCAAATGTCAACAGAACTCAACTGCACTGTGTTACCAAGTCCGCGGGTTGAAGCAACCCCAATTATGTGATATACAGACCCGGGAATGCGAAATTCCAGGCCAGCCAAAATAACACATATTTTACCCCCCAAATGCAATTTTTCCCGGAGTTTCCCCAAAATTTTTGGGTTTAAACACGCCCCATAATCACAGCCCAACGGAGCAGTATCAGACTCAAATTCTGACTAGAATTGAGTATGACGACGTCAGGCTACATTTTCAGCAGAGAAGTGAACCGATGCTCCCAATGTTCCGTGCGATTGGATTTGTATGTTTTTGTCAACTCTAAACCTACTCTGAAACTCAGCAGGTGTTTAATTCTCCGTCTTCTTGCTATAAACTGAATTTATACTTTGAGCTGAGCTTGATTATTTAAATAGTTCATCCAGTCTCCGTTTACTCACGTTATCCTCACAATTCAATTCAAATCATTCAAATTTCAAAGTTCATTTCCACCCATTAATTGCCACTTTACACAATGTTTCAGAAAAAAAAGGACACAAGATTCTGCCTGATTTCCTTTATTTATAGTTTTTCATTTTAGGTACTCAACCATTTTGTGTATGTTCCAAGTAAATACATTTTATATGTAGATACTTGCAATATAATCACTGCTGTATTTTGATATGACAGATCACACTATTGTCCAGTCTGCTCTGCTCTGTGGTTCAGATTCAGGTCATGGGGCGATGAAGCGGCTGCAGAAGATGATGCTCTTGGTGGGGTTGTGCCGGATGAAGAAAAGGAAGGGGTGGTCTGCCACGAAACTCTCTATGTTTCTCTTACTTTGAAGAGTCTGGACAACTCCACCACTGCCTCCACTTGCCTCTGTGCCTTCCTCGTTCACCTCCACAAAAGACTTATGCACCACTTTGGACAGCTTCAACGGTCCAGGCGCCATGCCAGATAAGTCACACTTATCTCCATCAAACACATCACTCATGCCCAGAGTCTTCAGGACGTTCTCCAGGTCATATTTCTCCTGCAGCTTAAAGGCGGGTATTTCAACAGCCACATCTGTAGGAATCATATTGTCCGGCTCAGTCCACTCCAGAAGCTTCTCATAAGTGATCAAGTCTACCAACTTAGAGGAAGGGGAGAAAAATAAGAGACAGGCAGGGAGAGACTTTTAATTGTTTCCCATTTCATGTAATGCCAAACCTACACAACTATCCACATTTTCATGTAGACTTAATCTTATGCAGTTTCAAGTGAAGTAAAAGCACTGGCGGACGGCAGCAGGCTTCGGCTCCTCCCCAAGATGGCGGACGGCAGCAGGCTTCGGCTCCGGGCAAGCGCTGGGGACTCCTTCGCCCCCTCGCGGACGGCAGCCACCCCACCTCGACCCAGAGGCACGGCAGCGAGCTCTCCGTCCCACCGACCTTCATCCGCTCCAGCACCACCGCTTCTCCGCGGCACCGCGATCCCCCTCAGCTGCGAGGGCTCTTCGACAGCGTGTCCCTCCTTCCTCCCGGGCTTCGGCACCACTGTAGTAAAGCTTGTTTGTACGGGAAGAAGGAGGCGGGAACCGGAGAACATTCAACAACTTTTAATAAACAAATGAAAAATAAAATGACGGCGGCAGCTCCTCGCGGTCGACTGCCGCCTACACACAAACACAAAATGAAAATAAAAATCTGCAGCCCCTCACGGACGACTGCAGCAACACATAACAAAACGTAAATCAAACACAACACAAAATCCAGGCCTGGTCCTCTCTCGTCCCTCACTGTCGTCGCTCCTCCTTTATACTCCCTCACTCCTCCGCGAGAGCCGAGATCACTGCGGCGCGCAGCTGGCGCTCATCCTCTCTGATGAGCGCCGCCTCGTCCCGCCCTCACGGTCCCTCGACCTCGCTGCTCGCCACATACATAAATAAATAAATGAAGAAATAAATATATGAAGAAATAAATATAAAAATACATAAATAAATGAATAAATAAATAATTAAATGCTGAAATAAATAAATGGTAGTCGCTTGGTGCATGATCTATATCATTTGCTATTAAACGCAAATCATTAGCAAGGGTACTTACAAAACCCGCCGTATTAAACAAAACTATCCACAGTAACACAGCGGTACAGCGGCAGCCGTAATGACGATAAGAATACATAAATAAATGTAGAAAAAGTATCGTATAACACAAATGATACAAAAAATTATACTTTTGACAAATGTATTTATTTATGTATTCATTCATTTATCCATATCTGCATTTATTTATTTCAGAATTTAATTATTTATTTATTCATTTATTTCTGCATTTATTTATTTATTTTTTTCAGCATTTAATTATTTATTCATTCATTTATTTATGTATTTCTATATTTATTTATTTCTGCATTTACGTATTTATTTATGTATTTCTATATTTATTTATTTATTTCAGCATTTAATTATTTATTCATTCATTTATTTATGAATTTCTATATTTATTTCTTCATATATTTATTTATTTATGTATTTCTATATTTATTTATTTCTGCATTTACGTATTTATTTATGTATTTCTATATTTATTTATTTATTTATTTCAGCATTTAATTATTTCTTCATTCATTTATTTATGTATTTCTATATTTATTTCTTCATATATTTATTTATTTATGTATTTCTATATTTATTTATTTCTGCATTTACGTATTTATTTATGTATTTCTATATGTATTTATTTATTTATTTATTTATTTCAGCATTAAATTATTTCTTCATTCATTTATTTATGTACTTCTATATTTATTTATTTCTGCATTTACGTATTTATTCATTTATTTATTTATTTATACTTAAGTCATTTCTCGTCCTCCATACTGTGAGAGCTTCTGAAGTGTTGACCGTTCCAAAATGGCGGGCGCGTTGACGTCGACGTGCCAGCAGCGGTCGTGTATAGTAAGATATACGCTCGCCACCAGCTGGACTCGTGCGGCAGTACAACAACACGAGGACGAGAATCACTTCCGAGGGCACAAACCTGCAAACACATTCAGTTTTCCACTTAAGATCTGAAGATGGTGATTCTACACCTGCCGTTTGTACGTGGACTGCAGTCAGGCGCGTGATCGGTCGGCTCTCCGCTGAGGAAACACCGCGGATGAGACTGAGGCCTGGTGAGTTCTGCGGGCAGAAGGGGAATAAAGATTTTTTAAAAACATTTACGCGTCTTAACACAATTTTTTTTCTATGAGCAACATAGCAGATATGACCAAGTAATATGAACTGTTGTACCGTGTATTTTGTGGAAATTTATATTTTTACTGTACACAAATACTATAGTATTACCATCTTTACTGGACATAAGCCATGGCATTCTTTAAATTAAGCAAAGTTACTTCTTGGGTGTCATGAAAATACCGTGGTATGTGAATGTGGTAACACCATAGTACTGTATAGTGTCATTGTCTCTAATGTGATGTTGTTTTATCAGCTGTGACTGCTCTGAGACCATAGTGTCATCTTGAGGATGTTGTTCTGTTCCAGAGATCATGGCTGATGATCCTCAGAGGAACTTCCGCTCGGCGTACTATGAGAAGGTGGGATTCAGAGGAGTGGAGGAGAAGAAGTCTCTGGAGATTGTGCTGAAGGACAATCCACTGGGTGAGATCAGTCATAATGTTCTGCTGCATTCACCTGTTCCTTCCACCGACCGACCGACCGCTGTTGGTTTGGTTTTAAAAGATTTATTTGTTTGTTTGTTTACACTATATAATAATACTTCTTCTATTTTAATTTTGGTTTAAGTGTTTCCTAACCATGCAGAGCAGAGTTTTTTTTTAAATGTTTTAACTTTTTAATATTAATTTTTCATGCATTTTATTTGATGCAGAACTGATTTCTGTAATTTTGACTGTAATAATAACATTATTTTTTTAAATATTATTTTACATTGGTTTAGGTGTTCAATAACCATGCAGAATATACAGTGATTGTTTTACATTTTGACACTATAATAAGTAAATTAATATTTATTATATTATTTTATTATTTTTTATGTTAGTGTAAGTTCAATAATGATGCAGTACAGCTTTTAAGGTTTTTCTGTTATTTTTGACACTAATAATTATTATTTTTGTTATTCATTTTTCATTTTGACTGTAGTAATAACAGTTATTATTATTATTAATAGTATTATTATTAACATATACATAAAACATTTACATATTTTAAATATTTCTATATGGTTATGTGTTCAATAACTATGCAGAACATACAGTATTTTTAATTGATTTTTACTTTGACACTATAATAAATAATAAATATTATAATTATTATATACACATTTATGTTTTTAATGTTGGTGTCCAATAACAATGCAGAACAGTTTTTATTTTTTTCTGGGTTTTTTTTATTACTAATAATAGGTTGTTATTATTTGTATTATTTTGTTTTATTTTTTATGCATTTTTAATGTTGGTTTGAGAGTTCAATAACACGTATTATTATTCATATTAATTTATTAATTTGTCATAATTTTATTTATGTTGGTTTAAGTGTTCAATAGCCATGCAGAATATACATTATTTTTTATTGATTTTTACTTTCTGACACTATAATAATAAATAATAATAATATATTTTATTTTTTTAGTGTTCAATAACCATGCAGAACAGATTTTTTTGTTCTGTTTTTTTGACAAGTTATTATTCATTATTATTATTACTTCTTTTTTTTATGTTGGTGCTCATTAACCATGCAGAATATACAGTATTTTTATTTTATTTTTACTTTTGGACACTATAATAAATCATAATAATAATAATAATAATAATATATATATTTTTTTATGTTGGTGAAAGTGTTCAATAACCATGCAGAACATTGAACCAGATCATCTTCAGACCGAGCCGACAAAACCATTTCAAGTTGATCCGTACAATCATTCGCGAACAACGCGCAAACAAATTTTACGTAGTGGTTGCGAAAACACACTTAAGGCTGCATCTCCACAACGCTTTATTGTATTCAAACCAAACTTGGTACAACTCATCACAAGTATGACCTGAGGCAACATGCAGCGTTTCGGCGCAGCGCCACCTACTGGTCCGGAGATATGAAAAATGGCTATTCTGCTTATAACTTCTGAACCGTTTGTCCAAAAATCATAAAAGTGGTCTCGTTAGACTCAGGACGGCACGCCGATGATATACGCCGATGATATAATTTTACCATACCGGCCATTTTGAATTATGTGCTAAAATGCTGTATTTTATGAACGCATGAACGGATTGTTATGAAACTCTGTATGGGTCATCACCACGATGCCCTGAAGGAGCCTGAGAAGTTTCGAAACAGCGCCACCTAGTGGATATTTTTTTTCTTCAAATGCTTATAACTTTGGATGAACTTGACTTATTTTCATGGGAGTAACTTTTTTCGTCTCCTGAATCCTTGCCGAGTCCAACTAGGGGTGGCACGGTTCACAAAACCCACGGTTCGGGTCGTATCACGGTTTTAGGGTCACGGTTTTCGGTTCTGTACGGTTCTTGTTGTCGTTTATTATTGTTAACACTCCAGAAATGTACTTCAGCATATGGTATATATGGCTTAATCATCCACAATTTAGTGTACAGTATTAAAAATTGTTATATCAAGTTGTTTCCTAACTGGCTGTCTACCGAGTCTGACACATTGGCGTAACATTTTTCATGTTAATCATATCAATTTTGATCAGAACAATGCACTGTGGCTTTAATTCAGCTGACCTGATTAACACATTTCACCATGAAGTGTTCCTGTGTTTCACAATCACCATATGACATCCAGCGCTGTGAAAAAATAACATAAAATACACGAAAACACAACACTGCCAGAAGTTTTTGCCCAAACTTCAAAGGCATGTTTAAATGATTAGAACTAGAAGCATATCTTAACTTTTAAATGTTACATTTATCATGTGAACTACAACATATGCATGTGTGTATGAGACAGAGGGGACAGGTCGCATTTGCAGCAGATATATGTTGCCCATCATAAATCAAAGCACGAGACAGACAGGGGTCGGAGGAGAACACCGGAAAATGTGACAGAATGGACTATATTTGCCTGTATTTGCAATCCACGAGCCACGGTTCAGCTGCGCGACTCGCGAGACAAACACTGCCAGTGTGTGTATGCGCAACGGGCACGCGCGGCGCGGCTCCCGCTCTCCGCACTGCATCTGCCCTGCTATACGATGCTAGCGCATCCTCCAACTCCGGGCAGCTTTCCTTATCTCTCCCACTTTCATTTCTACATGTGACGTGACCTGCAGCACTCCACTTTTACTTTACTGTATGTCCACACACACACATACACACACACCTCTTATTTCGCGCGAAAAGGACACCCGCTGTCTGAGGTAACATACGGGCACGAGGATACAGTGCGCATGCGCGAACCGTGCAACGCACACACTCCGAACTGAGACAAGCGAACTGAATGGTTCGTTTTTTTTTTTCATGTACCGTGCCACCCCTAAGTCCAACGATACCAGACTTGCCAGGTTTCGGCGTATGGTTTGTGCAGTGTTGTAATTTAGCACTTTAAAAACGTTAGCTGATATCTTTAAAACCGCTAGTCCTATCGAGACTAAACCAGCGTCAGAAGTTCGGAAACATAGATCGATAGTGAACGCTAATGCCCAAATGTCAAAATATTGATAGTAAGGGGGAGTAAAATCCAATCAGTCAGGTGTCAGTAATTTTTTTACGTGTTTTTACATATAAATGTCTATAACTCCAAAATGAAATGAGATATTTTCATCAAAATTGACACACACATGTATGGGCTCACTCTAGTAGTGGTACTTTATTGTTCAGCCTAAGCTGAAAATTTATCTTTGGTCTCGCCACACAATCACAAAACAATTAACAGTACACAACATCCAATAAATACATCTAACAATACACTACATCCACAATGACAAAATTTTAAATATTCATATTTCCTACCTCTTATTCAAAAGACTTATTGCATTTGGTACAAAAGTTTGTTTATATATTGCTTTAATTGGCATTCTATAACGACGGCATGATGGTAATAATTCAAAAACATGATTCAAGGGGTGTGTTGTGTCTTTTGTTATAATCAAAGCTTTTCTCTGAACAGCAATTTGATATAACTGAGCGAACACACTGTAATATTATACCCTACAACACTCTCAATTAGACCTGAATAAACTGGGGACACATACATAAAATAGTAGGATTGTGGTTCTTGGTGGCGCTATAATAGAACAAAACATGACATTCCCATTGACTACAATGCATTTTTCTGCCTTTTTGCCTAAAATCATCTTAAAATGTGTTTAATTTCTGCCGTTGATCTGACACTGCCAGCCATTTTGGCATGTCTTGTCTTCTTCTTTGCACTTGGCCCCGATAATGGCTGCTTGCAGCTATATTTATCATTATTGTTGTTGTATTGATTTGATTCTACATATAACCATGCAAAGCCAATGTTTTAATCATGTGTCTTTTTTTAAGCTCTGAGAGTGAGGTCTGTGTCTGCTGTTTCCAGATGTGGAGAAGCTGAGCACCTTCAGTCAGAGGTTTCCGCTGCCCTCCATGTACCGGATCCACGTGTGGAAAGTCTTGCTGGGTGAGAACATGCCCTGTCATTGGCAGACGGCTCCTCACACTGTCTCTGGGAATCACGGTTGTGTCCTGACCTCTCTCCGCAGGTATACTGCCGCCCCACAGCGACTCTCACGCCCTGGTGTCCCGCTACCGCGTCCAGCAGTTCGACGACATCAGTGTGGCTCTGACGGCCATGCGGTTCGTCCACGCGTCCACTCCGCCGACCGAGCTCTACCTGCGCGTGTTCCAGCTGGAGAACCAGCGGCTGCCCCGCAGGAGCGAGCCCAGGCCTGCGGTGAGGAGGCTTCTAGGGGGTTGTGGGTAATCCACCGCGTGTTCCCATGGCTCAGGTTTGTACGTTTGATGCTTTTCTTCCAGGATGACGAGGATGAAGACTTCCTGGCGATTGCCCGGGCGATGGAGGAGATCGTCGATGACCCGGTGGACTGCTATTGGCTGGTCAGATGTTTCGTCAACCAGTTCAAGCACAAGTTTGGAGACTCCATCCCTCACCTGGTACAGGCTGACCTGTTCATTAACACACACACATTATAGATATAGCATTTTTTTATATATTATTATTATTTAGTAATGATTTTTTTGTTGACACTATAACAAATAACTACAATATTACTATTTTGTTCTGTTATTTTGACTGTAATAACAGCTGTTGTTGTTATTATTACGTTTATTCATTTTTAATAATTTTTGTTGGTTTAAGTGTTCAATAACCACGCAGAACATACAGTATTTTTTATTGCTTTTTACTTTTTGACACTATATTATTATTTTATGATTTTAATATTATTTATTTTTATTAATATTATTAATATATATATATATATATATATATATATATATATATATATATATATATATATATATATAATTAAAAAAAAAATTTTTTATTATTTATTATTATTAATTGTTGGTTAAGTGTTGAATAACCACGCGGAACATACAGTATTTTTTATTACTTTTTGACACTATATAATTATTATTATTTTAATATTATTTATTTTTATTAATATTATGAATTTATATATATATTTTTTATATTATTTATTTATTATTATTATTATTAATTGTTGGTTAAGTGTTGAATAACCACGCAGAGCATACAGTATTTTGTATTGCTTTTTGACACTAAAATAACAACTATTATTATTATTACTACTATATAAATGTTTATGATTTTTAATGTTGAGTTTAGTTTGTTTGAATGTTTTAGTGTTCAATAACCCTGCAGAACAGGTTTTCATTTTTTCTGATATTTTTGACTAATAAATAAATTTTTCATGCATTTTTAATTGTGGTTTAAGAGTTCAGTTACCACGCAGAACAGAGGTTTTTCTGTTATTTTCACTGTAATAATAAGTTATACTTTATTAATTTTTTTTTTTATAATTTTGATGTTGTTTTAAGTGTTCAATAACCATGCAGTACAGTATATGTGAATATATTTTACCATGCAGAATTTGTACTTTTTGACACTATATTATTTTTATTAATTATAATTTTTTTTATTTTAATATTATTTATTTATTTTATTATTAATTGATGGTTTAACTGTTCAATTACCACGCAGAACACAGTATTTTTTTTATTGATTTTTACTTTTTGACTCTATAATAATATTATTATATGATTTTTATATAATTAAATTATATTAATATTATACATTTTGATATAATTTGTATCATTTTTATTATTGGATTAAGTGTTTAATTACCATGCAGAATTTGTACTTTTTGACACTATATTATTTTTATTAATTCTAATTTGATTTTGATATTACTTAATTTTATTATTATTATTCATTTTTAATAATTTTTGTTGTTTTAAGTGTTCAAAAACTATGTGGAACGTACAGTATGTGTATAGATTTTTTTCTTTTTGACACTATATTATTATTTTAATGATTTTTTAAAAATTAATATTATTAATTTATATATTTTTTATTTTAAAATTATTTATTTATTTTATTATTAATTGATGGTTTAACTGTTCAATTACCACGCAGAACACAGTATTTTTTTTTATTGATTTTTACTTTTTGACTCTATAATAATAATATTATTATATGATTTTTATATAATTTTAATATTATTATTAATTTGTATAATTTTTATTATTGGATTAAGTGTTTAATAATTACCATGCAGAATGTGTACTTTTTGACACTATATTATTTTTATTAATTCAAATTTTTTTGATTTTAATATTACTTAATTTTATTATTATTATAAATTTTTATGTTGTTTTAAGTGTTCCGTTTAGAACAGATTTGTACTTTTTTCTGTTTGTTGTTGTTCCAAACCCATAAATGGAAGGAACAGAACCTCCATGAACCAGCACAGAACTGGTCGTGTGTCTTATTGTGCGTCTCTTCCCGCAGCCCAAGAGTCTGGAGCACTTCCTGTCTCAGGAGGACGTGTGTCTTCTGTCTCATCTGAAGGCGTGTGGCGCTCTGGACGCGCTGCCCTACCGCCTCTGGTTCAGACGCTGCTTCGCCGGCTGTTTACCAGAGTCCAGCCTGCAGAGGTCAAACCATCACACACTGTAGTTCACCGGTCACATGACCTCATCACATTACACCAGTAGCATCCTCTTAAATATAATGTTGTTGTACAGTATCCAGAACGTATGTTTGCTGTGATTGGCTGATGGATTGACTGTGCTGTCGTGTGATTGGCCGGCAGGGTGTGGGATAAAGTGATCAGCGGCTCCTGTAAGATTCTGGTGTTTGTTGCCGTGGAGATTCTGCTCAGCTATAAGATCCTGCTGATGGGAACGAGTCACCCGGATGGAGTTTACAACTTCCTGTCTAATGTGAGCCAACTCTTTTCATCTTCAGTGTCAGTTCAGGAGCTAATCTGTGACACACTTCAGCTCTTCTGCTAATAACTGACTGCAGTTATTAAAGCTCATTAAACCAACTTTCCGTTATCTGACATTACATATATAACACATCAGCTCCAGCAACAGAAAACTCACATACATGTGTCATTTTTGTAGAATATTTGAAAAGGTTCTAACTTACTAAAAGGTTAATAACTAAAAATATTGAAATAATTTATATATTTTTTTGATTTTCAACTTTTTGTAGAATATTTAAATATTTTATACATGACAAAAATAACTAAATTACTGAAACTAAAACTAATTTTTTTTATAATTTTTTTTTTGCAATATTTAAAATATAAAAAAAAAAATATTTAAAAAAATAATAATTTTAATAACTAAAATTAACAAAAAATTGTTTTTAAATATATTTTTAATATTTTTTTTTTAAATAATTCAATATTGTAAACATGACAAAATTAACAAAATTACTAAAACTAACTTAAATTAACCAAAATTATTGAAATATATATATTTAAATATTTTATACATGACAAAAATAAATAAATTACTGAAACTAAAACTAATTTTTTTTTGCAATATTTAAAATATTAAAAAACAGCAATATTTGAAAAAAACGTTTCTATAAAATATTCTAAACATGACAAACTCAACAAAATTACTAAAACTAAATAAATTAACTAACTAAAATTAACAATTTAATAGGGGACAGTGAAATACAGTGGGGACAGTGCCTCTGGGATGGCAGACCGGGGTGGTGGTCCCTCTTTTTAAGAAGGGGGACCGGAGGGTGTGTTCCAACTATAGGGGGATCACACTTCTCAGCCTCCCCGGGAAAGTCTATGCCAGGGTACTGGAGAGGAGAATTCGGCCGATAGTGGAACCTCGGATTCAGGAGGAACAGTGTGGTTTTCGTCCTGGTCGTGGAACACTGGACCAGCTCTATACCCTCTACAGGGTGCTGGAGGGTTCATGGGAGTTTGCCCAACCAGTCCACATTTGTTTTGTGGATTTGGAGAAGGCATTCGACTGTGTCCCTCGCGGCGTCCTGTTGAGGGTGCTGGGGGAATATGGGGTCCGGGGTCCTTTGCTGAGGGCTGTCCGGTCCCTGTATGACCGAAGCAGGAGTTTGGTCCGCATTGCCGGCAGTAAGTCAGACTTGTTCCCGGTGCATGTTGGACTCCGGCAGGGCTGCCCTTTGTCGCCGGTTCTGTTCATAATTTTTATGGACAGAATTTCTAGGCGCAGCCAAGGGCCGGAGGGTGTCGGGTTTGGGGACCACACGGTTTCGTCTCTGCTCTTTGCGGATGACGTTGTCGTGTTGGCCCCTTCTAACCAGGACCTTCAGCATGCACTGGGACGGTTTGCAGCCGAGTGTGAAGCGGCTGGGATGGGGATCAGCACCTCCAAATCCGAGGCCATGGTCCTCAGTCGGAAAAGGGTGGCTTGCCCACTTCAGGTTGGTGGAGAGTTCCTGCCCCAAGTGGAGGAGTTCAAGTATCTAGGGGTCTTGTTCACGAGTGAGGGGAGGATGGAACGGGAGATTGACAGACGGATCGGTGCAGCTTCTGCAGTAATGCGGTCGATGTACCGGTCTGTCGTGGTGAAGAAAGAGCTAAGCCGTAAGGCGAAGCTCTCGATTTACCGGTCAATCTACGTTCCTACTCTCACCTATGGTCATGAGCTTTGGGTCATGACCGAAAGGACAAGATCCCGGATACAGGCGGCCGAAATGAGCTTTCTCCGCAGGGTGGCTGGGCGCTCCCTTAGAGATAGGGTGAGAAGCTCAGTCACTCGAGAGGAACTCGGAGTAGAGCCGCTGCTCCTCCACATCGAGAGGGGACAGCTGAGGTGGCTCGGGCATCTGTTCCGGATGCCTCCTGAACGCCTTCCCGGGAAGGTGTTTCGGGCATGTCCAACTGGGAGGAGGCCCCGGGGAAGACCGAGGACACGCTGGAGGGACTATGTCTCCCGGCTGGCCTTGGAACGCCTCGGTGTCCACCCGCAAGAGCTAGAGGAAGTGTCTAGGGAGAGGGAAGTCTGGGCATCTCTGCTTAGACTGCTGCCCCCGCGACCCGGCCCCGGATAAGCGGAAGAAGATGGATGGATGGATAGCATTTCTATTCTTAAGAATTAAATATTTAAAAATATTCTAAACATGACAAAAAATGGCTTAAACTAAAATAAGTGTATAATTTATTTCTAGATTTAATTTTTTTTTAAATAATAGTCAACAGACTTACTAAAATTAACTAAAAATGAAATTAAAAAAGTATAATTTTTAATAGATATTCTATTTTTAAGAATTAAATATTTTAAAATATTCCAAACATTACAAAAACTACTAAAACATGAACTAAAATGAACCAAAATTATTTAAATAAAAATGTATATATATATATATTTTTTTTTTTATAAAGTCTAAACATGACAAAAACAATAACATTACTAAATCTTTAACTAAAATATATTTTTTTGAATATTTAAATATTTTAAACATGACAAAAAGAAGTCAAGTCTTTAACTAAAATTAACTTTAAAATTAAATAAAAATGTTTTTTAGATTTTATTTTTTTTAAATATTGTAAACATGACAAGTCAACAAAATTACTAAAAATGTGTTAAAAATTTGAAGAGATTTTCTATTTTTTTAATAATTAAATAATTTAAACATGACAAACTCAACAAAATGACTAAATGTAACTAAAATGTATTATTTTTTATTTAGAATTTTTATTTACAATACTTAAAAATGTTTCTTAACTTTAACTAAAATTAACAAAAATAGTTAAAATAATATTTTCTATTTTTTTAAATAATTAAATATTTTATAAAGTCTAATTTTAGAAATAATAAAACAATTTAATTTAATAGAATTTCTATTCTTAAGAATTACATATTTTAAAATATTCTAAACATGACATAAAATTACTAAAACTAACGTAAATTAACAAAAAAGCTGAAATAAAAATTTATAATTTATTTCTAGATTTTCAATTTGCAGAATAATTAAATATTTAAAAATGTCTAACCATGACAAAAAGAACAAAATTACTAAAAGTATGATTTTTTTTATAGATTTTCTATTTTTAAGAATTAAAATATTGTAAATATGACAAAAACAACAAAACTACTAAAACTTTAACTAAAATGAACCAAAATTATTGAAATAAAAAATTTATCTTTTTTAGATTTTCAATTTTTCTTAGAATAATTAAATATTTTAAAAAGTCTAAACATGACAAAAACAACAGTTACTAAAACTTTATTAAAATTAAATATTAATTTTAAAAACTAAATATTTTATTTTTTAGAATATGTAATTATTAAAAAATATTGTAAACATGACAAGTCAACAAAATTACTAAAACTTTATTAGAATTAACAAAAAAATACTGAAATAAAAATGTATATTTTTAATAGATTTTCTATTTTTTTAATAATTCAATATTTTAAACATGACAAACTCAACAAAATGACTAAAATTAATTATTTTTTAGATTTAGATTTTTATTTACAATATTTAAAAACGTTTCTTAAAATTAATATATATTTTAATTTTCTAATTAAACATTACAAAAAGTGAACAAAATGACTAAAACGAATGAAAATTAACAAAAAATACTGAAATAAATATGTATCATCATTTTCTATTTTTTTAATAATTAAATATTTTAAACATGACAATTAACAAAATTACTAAAACTAACTTAAATTAACCAAAATTATTGAAATATATATATATATTTTAGATTTTCTTTTTTAGAACGTTTAATTATTTTTAAATATTGTAACAAAATGACTAAAACTAAAAGTAATTTTTTTTACAATATTTAAAATCTTTTAAAACTAACTAAAATTAACAATATTTAAAAAAATAAAATGTAATAATTAAATTATACTAATACTAACTTAAATTTACAAAGAAAAGCTGAATTTTAAAGTCTAAACAAGACTAAAACGAACTAAAAGTAGGATTTTTTTTACAATATTTAAAAACTTTTCTTAACCAAAATTCAAATTTCATTTTTTTAGAATTAAATAATAAAAAATATTCAAAACATGACAAAGTCAACAGAACAATTAAAGCGTTAATTAAAATTAACAAACATTATTGAAATAAATGTATAATTTTTTTGTATAAAATATTAAAAAATATTCTAAACATGACAAGTCAACGAAACAACTAACAAAATATATAAAAGTAATTTGAAATATTAATAAATAGTATCTCAATACTAAACTAACGCTGTATGTCCATTTCAAGGAATTATTTTATCGTTTGATTTATTATTATACTGTATTTTATGTACATTATGCCACCAATGATGTCAGTGGAACGTATATTGAACCCTGTAAACCGTTCTCTCTCTACAGATGCCACAGGAGAACACGGACGCCATCGTGACGAAAGCCATCGACCTGTGGCACAAGCACTGCGGGACGCCCATGCACTCGGTTTGACGTGACGATAGGACGCTCTCAGATGTGTGTGTGTGTGTGTGTGGTTGCTCTTTTATTGGGTTCCTTTACATACATCATTGAGCAGTGACAGTACGTTACACCACACGCCCATCCACTCTCCTCCTGCGGTGTCTGAGCTAACACTGTAAACAGAAAACACGTGTGTGTGTGTGTGTGTGTGTGTGTGTGTCAAATCAACGGATCATTCCAAGCCTGTATGAACTCACATTATCCCTCAAACGATCCATAGATGTGTGAATAAAGACAGAAATATATAATAACCTTTTTTTGGGATGATGTTGTCATTTAATGCCCAATGTGTTCTGTATGAAAGTCAAAAATATTTATAAATAATATATTAACATAAAAATGTACATGACGGTCTCGTGTTCTGTTAACATTAGCTGACGTATTCCCTAACAGTGAGCAATATATTTATTACAGCTAATAAACATACATTAGTTCATGTTAGTGCACAGTGCATGAACTAATGTTCACAGACACACATTATTAATAATAATAATAATAATAACGCTGTATAAATGTAAACTAATGAAACCTTGTGTTACAGTTTCTTGGATCACTGTTACTAAAATACGACAAAAAAACAACGCTGATTATTTTGAGTTTTGTGAATGTTTTGGCTTGTATTTTGGCAACACAACGCCCTGTAGAGTGGGCGGGGTTTAAAGGGTGCACCCCACACTCAGTCACATGACCACCGAGTACCGTTGAGCGCATAAAGGAGAAACAAAAGCCATGAATATAGTCAGCCAATCACATTATTGCTCTGTCCTGTTGCTCAGCCGCAGCGAGATAGTCTCCTCTGTGATTGGTCAGTTTAGCTATTGGTTAAAGAGGACCCATTCTGCTTCCTGTAGTGTGTGATGTTGCTGTTCGTCTCTATATCAGTGTCACGCCAGTGTACGAACACGTCACAATATTCCTCGTTTAAATAATTAATATGCAGAATAAAGGGGCGGGGCTTGGTTGAGTTAGTAGTGTGTTGAAACTGGCGGTTATGGTAAGGGGCGGGGCCTGGTTGAGTTAGTAGTGTGTTGAAACTGGCGGTTATGGTAAGGGGCGGGGTCTGGTAGAGTTAGTAGTGTGTCGAAACTGGTGGTTATGGTAAGGGGCGGGGCCTGGTTGAGTTAGTAGTGTTGAAACTGGCGGTTATGGTAAGGGGCGGGGTCTGATTGAGTTAGTAGTGTGTTGAAACTGGTGGTTATGGTAAGGGGCGGGGCCTGATTGAGTTAGTAGTGTGTTGAAACTGGCGGTTATGGTAAGGGGCGGGGTCTGGTTGAGTTAGTAGTGTGTTGAAACTGGCGGTTATGGTAAGGGGCGGGGTCTGATTGAGTTAGTAGTGTGTTGAAACTGGTGGTTATGGTAAGGGGCGGGGCCTGGTTGAGTTAGTAGTGTTGAAACTGGTGATTATGGTAAGGGGCGGGGCCTGGTTGAGTTAGTAGTGTTGAAACTGGCGGTTATGGTAAGGGGCGGGGTCTGATTGAGTTAGTAGTGTGTTGAAACTGGCGGTTATGGTAAGGGGCGGAGCCTGATTGAGTTAGTAGTGTGTTGAAACTGGCGGTTATGGTAAGGGGCGGGGTCTGGTTGAGTTAGTAGTGTGTTGAAACTGGCGGTTATGGTAAGGGGCGGGGCCTGATTGAGTTAGTAGTGTGTTGAAACTGGTGGTTATGGTAAGGGGCGGGGCCTGATTGAGTTAGTAGTGTGTTAAAACTGGCGGTTATGGTAAGGGGCGGGGCCTGATTGAGTTAGTAGTGTGTTGAAACTGGCGGTTATGGTAAGGGGCGGGGCCTGATTGAGTTAGTAGTGTGTTAAAACTGGCGGTTATGGTAAGGGGCGGGGTCTGATTGAGTTAGTAGTGTGTTAAAACTGGCGGTTATGGTAAGGGGCGGGGTATTTCCCAAACACAACACACTGCTCCAGCCGACCAATCATAGCACAGTGTGCTTTTCAGAAGGAGGGGCTTCACAGAGACAGGAACTAAACAGAGTGTTACTGACAGACTGGGAAGAGAGGAGCAGCAACAATGGAGAATATGAGGAAATAATCAACATTCAAGCAGGAAAACCTGCTCTAGTAGAGCCAGAAACTATATAAACATAACGGGTCCTCTTTAAAGATGTTTTTTGTGATTTTGAAAAATGTTCATGCATTTCTAGTAGCATTAAAAATGCCACGCTCATGGGTAAAAGCGTCTGACCGATGCATAAATGTCCAAGATGAAAAGCGCAGAAAGTGTGGATTATATTTCGTGTGTAATAACGTGGTCTGCGCTCAATAGAAAAGTCATTTCCCTTGTGTTTTCCATGTTTTTAAAACCTAAAAGGACTGTGGCATCATTTCTGTCACATGTAGAAACTCAACTACATCATCGGCTGCATTAAAAACCATCGCCTGGAGAAAAAAAGAGAGAAATTCATGACGAATAGCATGTAATATCTTGTCAAAATATACACAAATATCCGCACGCGGCTGGTTCGTATCCACCGGCACATCGACGGGACTGGAACTCGTGTGGAGCTCATGTGGCGGCAGTCCGGGAGGATCCGCTCAGGGTCTGTTGCTCAGAGCGGTGGGTCGGGCGCTCCTCCGTGTGATTCCTGATCAAATGTGCAGCGGTCTGTTCAGTGTCCCATTAAAGTCTCAACGGCTCCGAAACTGAGAGTTCACTGATTCACTATGGCCGATGAAACCTGTGGAGAACAGAAGACTGGCTCAGAAACAACAACCACAATGCATCGGGCATCACATGACCACCCGGAACACTTCCAGCTGCATTTTTAACAGCTTTTCGTTGAGCATTTCTGATCTGAGCACCAAGAGTTAAGCCATATTTATATTGAGAGTGTGTGTGTGTGAGTCTGTGTGTGTGTGAGAGTGTGTGAGTGAGTGAGTGTGTGAGTGAGTGACACACACTCACTCCCTGAACACAGTCACACACACTCCCTCACACATTCTCACACGCACACACACTCTGCCTCACTCACACACACACAAGAGTGTGAGTAAGTGTGTGACAGTGTGTGTGAGAGTGTGTAAGTGTGTGACTGTGTTTGTGAGTAAGAGTGTGTGAGAGATTGTGTCTGAGTGTGTGTGCGTCTGCGCGAGTCTGTGTGTGTGTGTGTGTGTGTGTGAGTGAGAGTGTGTGCATGCGATTGAGTGAGTGAGTGTGTTTGTTTATGTGTGTGCGAATGTGTGTGTTCACCTGGTTAGATGTCGACTCGACTCATGCACCTCCATCTCTGTGCTCTTGAACTCATTGAGTTCTTTGCGTATGGCAGCCTGTGAGAGACACAAAGCCTCAGTCAGTGAAGCAGCTCTGTGTGTGTGTAACATCAGTGTGAAGCGGCTCTGTGTGTGTAACACCGGTGTGAAGCAGCTCTGTGTGTGTGTAACACCGGTGTGAAGCGGCTCTGTGTGTGTAACACCGGTGTGATGCGGCTCTGTGTGTGTATAACACCGGTGTGATGCGGCTCTGTGTGTGTAACACCGGTGTGATGCGGCTCTGTGTGTGTAACACCGGTGTGATGCGGCTCTGTGTGTGTAACACCGGTGTGATGCGGCTCTGTGTGTGTGTAACACCGGTGTGATGCGGCTCTGTGTGTGTGTAACATCGGTGTGAAGCGGCTCTGTGTGTGTGTAACACCGGTGTGATGCGGCTCTGTGTGTGTAACACCGGTGTGATGCGGCTCTGTGTGTGTAACACCGGTGTGATGCGGCTCTGTGTGTGTATAACACCGGTGTGATGCGGCTCTGTGTGTGTAACACCGGTGTGATGCGGCTCTGTGTGTGTAACACCGGTGTGATGCGGCTCTGTGTGTGTAACACCGGTGTGATGCGGCTCTGTGTGTGCATAACACCGGTGTGATGCGGCTGTGTGTGTGTGTGCATAACACCGGTGTGATGCGGCTCTGTGTGTGTAACACCGGTGTGATGCGGCTGTGTGTGTGTGTGTATAACACCGGTGTGATGCGGCTCTGTGTGTGTATGACACCGGTGTGATGCGGCTCTGTGTGTGTGTAACACCGGTGTGATGCGGCTCTGTGTGTGTGTAACACCGGTGTGATGCGGCTCTGTGTGTGTGTAACACCGGTGTGATGCGGCTCTGTGTGTGTGTAACACCGGTGTGATGCGGCTCTGTGTGTGTGTAACACCGGTGTGATGCGGCTCTGTGTGTGTGTAACAGCAGCTGAACCTTATCCGCAGCGGTGAGTCTCGTCCAGGGTTTGTCCGCTCGGCGGTCGTAATCCTGAGCTTCGGCCACTTCCACATAATCGCTGAAGCGGATGAGAATTTTGGCCTCTCTGAGCTCCTCTACGGTGGGTCTCTGACTCAGCTGAACACACAGAGCGCAGAGGAAATGACATCAAAGCGCAGAGAAACACCTAGAGATGTTGCGTAACTCTAATCTGATCTGCGCTGCGAGTGTGTGACCTAGAATAGCGTGTTGCTATAGAAACAGCCGAAAGGGAATCTCGTCCGCTCACCTTCCTGGAGAGCCTCTTCTTCAGCTCGCGCTTCTCCTCCAGCTCCTCCTGCTCGTTGCGAGCTGCACGAGAGAAAGAGGTCAGACACTGAAGCTCATTGGCTGGTGATGTTTGAGTGACAGGCTGTCTTACGTTTGAGGATGTTCCTCTGCTCCAGCTCCTCTGCTGACGGTCTCTGGCTGAGGCGACTGCACACAGATCAGACACAACATTGAGATCTCATTGGTCCAAAATCTGCATATTATAATCAGACATGTTCTGATTGTCTGTGATTGATCAATCAAGCACTACCAATGCCTGCTATTCTTCACTAGATGCACTTTTTTTAATGTCTATGTTGATTTTATACAGTTTATATTTTTTGTTCTCATTTTAATTTTCGTTAAAGTTTTAGTAATTTTGTTGTGTGTTTGTTGTTTTTATACTATGCAGATTTTATTAAGTTAATTTATTTTTTAAATTTCTATATTTTTTGTTCCTTTTAATCTTCGTTAAAATGAACCATTTTGTTGTTTTTTTCATTTTGTCATTTTAGTAATGTTTTGCGTTTTTGACATTTTTACACTTTTTTAATGTCTTATTTTTAATTATAAAATCTTACTTTTCTTACTGTCTTACTTTTAATTATAAAATATGTGGATTTTATTTCATAAATTCATAAAATAAGTTCTTTTTTTTTTTCATTGAAGTTTTTGTAGTTTTGTTGTGTTTTTGTCTCTTATACTTTAAAAAAAATATGTGTATATAGTTTTGATTTATTTGATTTCAGTTTGATATTTTAGTACATCAAGTTTCCAGATAAATATTAAATAAAAGAGAAATAGCTGAAATAAATAAGCAATTTTTTAAGATATCAACTGTTTTATTGCAGGCAGCTAAACAGGTTTTTTTATGGTTTTAACTATAACCGCCCTGATGTGTGTGTGTGTGTGTGTGTGTGTGTGTGTGTGTGTGTGTGTGTGTGTGTGTGTGTGTGTGTGTGTGTGTGTGTGTGTGTTCCTCACCGGGTCAGTTTGGTGCCGATCTGCTGTCTGGACTCCAGCCGCTCCTGGTCGCTCATCATGGGTAGGATGTTTTTATCCTCCAGTTCCCTCTTCGACGGGCGATTGCTCAGTTTGATCGCCAGGGAATCTTTCCGTAAGATCCTTAAAGCCAGTGTACCTGCGCACACGCACACACACACACACACACACACACACACACACACACACACACACACACACACACACACACACACACACACACACAGCTTTAGTTCACATAAACACACACATGCTGTATTTCTTGCCAGATCTCGTACTTGTAAACAGTGAGTCGTCATCATCCTCCTCTTCATCGTCCTCTTCTTCGTGCGTGCTGAAGGTGTGTGTGATGAGCGGGTGTGTGTTGGCAGGAGTTTGGTGCATTGAATCTCTGTTCTCCTTCTCCTCTTCCGTTTCCATCAGGACAGATGGCATCGCCTGCAGTACAGAACTACACACACACACACACACACACACACACGACAGGTGCGTATTTCAGGGATGTAAAGTTCAGACTGTAAGTGATGATGATAATTATGTAAAATACTGAACGTTTTTGCATGTATTATCTCCCTTAATAATTTTAGCGCATTATTTCCCCCATAACTAATGAATGAAGTGAATGTGTTAGTTCGACAGCTAGTTGTGTGTGAACGGCTTGGTTTCAGTGTTGATGTAGCGTAGATGTGAACAACACATCAGTGCCGCATCTAAACCGGATAGGCTAAAAAAAAACATTCAAACACAATGACTCTTACATCATCATCATCATCATCATCATCACCACATCTCGTGCGCCACTGATGAAGCTGCCTGATACACACCGAAAATTCGGATGCATCGTTTTGGCATTCAAATTAGTTTTTTACAATTTTCAAAGTTTCAAAATTAGAATTTTATTTTGAAAGCCTTAATAGTCCTTGCTGTGGACGGATGCAAGTGATATGAAATAAATGTGACATTAATAATATATAGGGATGTATAGATAGTAAATGTGTGTGTGTGTGTGTGTGTGAGAGTACGTGTTTGTGTGTGAGTGTGTGCGAGCATGTGTGTGTGAATGAGTATGTGTGTGTGTACGTGTGTGCAAGTATGTGTGTGTGTGTGTGTGTACGTGCGCGTGTGTGTGTGTGTGTGAGAGTACATGTGTGAATGTGTGTGTGTGAGTGTACATGTGTGTGTGTGTGTACATGTGTGTGTACGTGCGTGTGTGTACGTGCGTGTGTGTGAGTACGTGTGTGTGTGTGTACGGGCGTGTGTGTGAGTGTACATGTGCGTGTACGTGCGTACATGTGTGAATGTGTGTGTGTGAGTGTACATGTGTGTGTACATGCGTGTGTGTGTGTACATGTGTGAATGTGTGTGTGTGAGTGTACATGTGTGTGTACGTGCGTACATGTGTGAATGTGTGTGTGTGAGTGTACATGTGTGTGTACATGCGTGTGTGTGTGTACATGTGTGAATGTGAGTGTACATGTGTGTGTACGTGCGTGTGTGTGTGTACGTGCGTGCGTGCGAGAGAGTACATGTGTGAATGTGTGTGTATGTGTGTGTGAGTGTACATGTATGTATGTGTGTGTATATGTGAGTACGTGTGCGTGTACGTGCGTGTACGTGTGTGTGTGTGTGTGTGTACATGTGTGTGTGAGTGTACATGTGTGAATGTGTGTGTACGTGTGAGTGTATGTGTGTGTGTGAGTGTACATGTGTGAATGTGTACGTACGTGTGTGTGTGTACGTGTGTGAGTGTATGTGTGCACGTGTGTGTGTGTGAGTGTACATATGTGAATATGTGTGTGTACGTGCGTGTGTGTCCTCACCTCTCCAGTCTCTGCATGGTCAGCGCGAGTGTTTTGTTGAGCTCCTCTATGATGCGGCTGGGCGGGTGCAGTGAGAGCGGCAGGGTGGCGAACTGCTGCGGGTGAGTGTGTGTGAGCGAGTGTGTGTGCATGCCCTGGGACGGCAGGCATTTGAGGGAAAACGAGGGCGCTGGCTCACATATCATCACTTTCTTTGGAGGCAGAGGCGGGGACAGTCTGGCAAGCGTCTCTGAAGAGAAGAAGACAGAGTTATGTTTTGTCCCGTGATGATCATGAGTGAAAGACGACACCTGTGGCGGCACCTGTGAGATGGTTGGGGATTCTGCTGTATGGCTTCGGCGGTAAGGCAGGAGGCTGTTTCAGGGACGACGGCCTCATGTGAGTGATGTCAGCGCTGTCGCTAGGCATCGGCACAGCCTTCACAGAGGGCGGGGCTTGAGATGGCTTCGGGACGAGATCTGAGAGGCACACCACAGTTTCTCCAGACGACTCTGAGAACGACACTAGACCAGAACGAGAGAATGGGACAATTTTAGTATTTCCAACAGCCCATATATAATCTATTACATCTCTTAAGGCCGATAAAGATATAGTTCTAAAAAACTTCTAATTATAAAAGAATAGTTCACACCACAACTATCATGCTGACGGCACAGAGAAACAATATCATAGGAATCACTTTCGGAATTATTTTTTTTCCAGATGATGAACAATGAAAACATTGACAGCCAATCAGAATCCAGCATTTAAAGCGGCAGACGACAACACTGCAGCACGAATATAATAAACAGATCGATATCGTCCACTGGTGTGGACATTAATATAATAATCTTTATAGTTATCATTCTTGGTGTGAACTGGCCTTTATACCAAGCGGTAGCTTCCGCAGTTTCTCCTGAAGCCGATACGGAAGTGACTTAAACTGCAGTTCATGGACTGGCCACTAGAGACAGACTCCAGAAGGAGCAGAATCTCACTGAGCTCATGTTAAAATGCCCAACTTTACAGCAGAAGAACACATGTTTACAGTCTGGACACATTGTGCTTTTGGTCTATACGGCTAATTTTGCCCTTCATGACGACTGTGAGGGGGTGAATTTATTTATAACTCATTCGTTTACATTAAATAAAGCCTTAAAGTTCTGCATAATTAACATCTCACAGTGGACATGCACCTACGATGACAATTTCAGACCCCTCCATGATTTCTAAGTGGGAGAACTTGCAAAATAGCAGGGTGTTCAAATAATTATTTTCCTCACTGTAATTAGAATATCATCAAAAACTTGATTTATTTCACTAATTCCATTCAAAAAGTGAAACTTGTATATTATATTCATGAACTCACTGTTCTTGACTGAAAAACTTTAATAAGGGTTAATCTATATTTACACAGTGAAGACTATGAAGTGATATTTTATAATTATATATTCTGTTCCTGAAAATCTAGTTTAGACCTATGAAAAACCTGAAAAGAACTGTTTTTTATTTGTATGTTTGTTCAGCTGTATTTATGTACAATGTATTTGATGTATATACTGTATATGTGTGTGTGTGTGTGTGTGTGTGTGTGTGTGTGTGTGTGTGTGTGTGTGTGTGTGTGTGTGTGTGTGTGTGTGTGTGTGTGTGTGTGTATATATATATATATAGTACCAGTCAAAAGTTTGGATACCATTGGGAAAGTGTGTCCAAACTAGGGTTGGGTATCGTTTGGGTTTTTTACGTTACCGATGCCAAACCGATACTTTTAAAACGGTACCGGTGCCTAAACTGATTTTTGGATCCACTTTATATTAGGTGGCCTTAACTACTATGTACTAACATTTTAATTAATCATTTAATACAATGCACTTATTGTGTACATACATGTTTTTTCATTGTACTTACATTTAAAAAAATAACTGCATGTAATTACATCTGTAATTAATTTCTGTAGTTACATTTATAATTACACAGTTGACACTTCCCTTACACCTAACCCTACCCTTAAACTGACCCATACCACCACACCTGTCCCTAACCCTACCCTTAAACTTACCCATACCACCACACCTGTCCCTAACCCTACCCTTAAACTTACCCATACCACCACACCTGTCCCTAACCCTACCCTTAAACTTACCCACACCACCACACCTGTCCCTAACCCTACCCTTAAACTTACCCACACCACCACACCTGTCCCTAACCCTACCCTTAAACTTACCCATACCACCACACCTGTCCCTAACCCTACCCTTAAACTTACCCATACCACCACACCTGTCCCTAACCCTACCCTTAAACTTACCCACACCACTACACCTGTCCCTAACCCTACCCTTAAACTTACCCATACCACCACACCTGTCCCTAACCCTACCCTTAAACTTACCCATACCACCACACCAGTCCCTAACCCTACCCTTAAACTTACCCATACCACCACACCTGTCCCTAACCCTACCCTTAAACTTACCCACACCACCACACCTGTCCCTAACCCTACCCTTAAACTTACCCATACCACCACACCTGTCCCTAACCCTACCCTTAAACTTACCCATACCACCACACCTGTCCCTAACCCTACCCTTAAACTTACCCATACCACCACACCTGTCCCTAACCCTACCCTTAAACTTACCCATACCACCACACCTGTCCCTAACCCTACCCTTAAACTGACCCATACCACCACACCTGTCCCTAACCCTACCCTTAAACTGACCCATACCACCACACCTGTCCCTAACCCTACCCTTAAACTTACCCATACCACCACACCTGTCCCTAACCCTACCCTTAAACTTACCCACACCACCACACCTGTCCCTAACCCTACCCTTAAACTGACCCATACCACCACACCTGTCCCTAACCCTACCCCTATCCCACCTCAATATCAGCAAAAGTGTTTTGCAATACAATTTACACTCAGTAAGTACATAGTACTTAAGGCCACCTAATATAAAGTGGGGCCCGATTTTTTTACTCCATAATATCGGTAGCCTGACGTTGTCATACTGAATTCTAGTCAGAATTTGAGTCTGATCTGCTCTGTTGGGCTGTGATTATGGGGCGTGTTTCAACCGAACCAGGAAAGACCTCAATTGGATAGACCTACAACCAATCAGAGCAACGGAGCGACGCATAACGTTAGTTGCCAAATGTCAACAGAACTCAACTGCACTGTGTTGCCAAGTCCGCGGGTTGAAGCGACCCCAATTATGTGATATACAGAACCAGGAATGCGAAATTTAGCAGCCGTGCCAAAATAACACATATTTTACCCCCCAAATGCCATTTTTTCCGGAGAACCCCCCCGGAAAGCTATTGGGCTTGTTTTTGGCTAGTTTTGAGTAGCAATCGGGATTGGGCGGGTTTTGTTGTAAAAACTTGGCAACCCTGTCCGCACGCACGCTGGAATAAGTAACGTTAGAAGAAGAAGATGAGTGTAAACGATCTTTGCCAGTGTTGTAAAAAAAGAATTTAAGGATACACAGAGTACTTACCAACACGATCATCATTTCTGAGAGAAATAGTGAAGGTGAACGCATATACGAACAAGTTCTCCGTTTAGGATTAGAACAAATTCAACCCAAGCGCCTTTGATGACGTGGATGATTACGTTACTGTTTATCATCTGTCCATCATCGTCTAAAGCCCGTCTTGACAATTTCATTGGTCTGAACAGTTTCTGTTCGGGCATAATTACTTCTCTACGGATCAAGTCCAGACCGAACTGCCCGAGTTAAAATGTTGTGGGTGGGGCTAAGTTCGGCTGGCATCCAGGCTATAATATCGGTATTGGCCCCCAAAAACCCATATCGTCAGGCTCTAGTGATATTATAAATGTATTTACTGAGACTTTGGGAAAAAAATGACAAGAAACCATGACTGACATTAGTGGACCTCAGAGAAAAAGCACGATTGGTACAGATGTGGAGTGTAACACACCTGTGACGCCGCTGTCTGCAGACTCTGACACCGGACTGAGGACCGTCTGTCTGTCCAGGTCACTCACACACATGTCACCGCTGACCTCCTCTGCTCACAGAGAGAAAGACCTTCACACTCACTCATTTCCAAAATCTCTGCAGCTTCTAGTGTCATAAATGTGACGTCACTGCCAATCACATTCATGAAGAGTTTGTATGATGTAGGATCGTACCTTTCTCATACACTTCCTTGAGCACGCCTCTCTTGATGAGCTCTTCTCTGCTCTGACGCGTCGACATCTTCCTCTCCAGCACTGCAAATCATTCACAAAAACACGTTCAAAAGTTTGAGGTCGGTACACATGTTTTTGAAAGAGTCTCTTCTGCTCACCACGGCTGCGTTTATTTGATCCAAAATAGCGAAAATATAACTTATTACATATACATTATTACATTCTTGGAAACATTTGTTGCAAAATATTCTTGAAATTCTAATAATCCTAAATGTGTCGCTGTACACTCAGTGCTGTGGTGGCGCTGTTAGCCTACACCTGCACTAGATTTGATTATGATATTAGGGATGCGACAATACAGTTAGTCCACAGTTCAATACATACCTCGGTTTTTAACCACGGTTTTGGGTTCGGTTCGGTTCTGATGGCTTGTCACATCAGTTTTTTACTATTCTATTCTAAGGCGACAGGAACAGCAAGAGGTAAGGAGAAAAAATACTTTTTTTTATTGCAATACTCTATAAAATATACATTGATTCTTTTTAAAGCTACGGTATTAACCTCTCAACTGTCACCGTCCCGCTGGCGGGACACCTGGCACTCTTTTTTGATCACCTTTTTTTCGTATCATATATTTTAGTAATTATCATAAATTAGGTATCATTTGAAAGCTTACGAACTCAAAATTCATCCTGTGAAAACCGTTTTGAAATTGTACGTTGCGTTACCATGGAAATGGTACTTTAAATTCTTCTAGCGGGCTCCTCCCCTAGTGGGCTGTGTCATGTTTCTTATTACAACATTTATTTTAAAAACTTTATAATCAAAATCTTTTCCAACATTTATTTTAACTACTTTATAATCAAAATCTTTTCCAATCTTGACAAAACACATATCGTCGGAAAGGTCTGAGTCTCAAGGCTCCATATTTGGTGGCCGTTTTGTGATGGAAGTGACATTTGGACAGAAAATTACAGGAAAATGCATCAAAAAAATAATCAATGGAATTTGAATGACTCCCGGTGGCTGTTTTTGGTACAGCGCCTAAACAAAATCTCATGGGGACTTCAATTTTTGTGATATTAACTTCAAATTTGGAACACTACTTGGTTAGACAAATGGCTTTGATTTTATAGTCATTTTAGATTAAACATTTTTTGTAAAATATATATTTTATATAAAATATTTAGTACAGTATTTTTTATTTACAGTAAATTTAAACTTCCATAACTTTTTCATGCTTTCACTTTAGAAATAATCTACCGAGTGTCTGCTTTAAAACAAGACCAAACTCAGGCCTATATTCCAAAGCGTTCTTGAATTACAGCCCTTTAAGTTTGGATTGTGCATTTTAATGTGTATTCTCAAAAAGGGGGGTGACAGTTAAAGGGTTAAAGTTTTTCAGTCAAGAGCAGAGAGTGATTTTCTCTTTGTCTTTTGTTGTTGTATTAACATTAAAGGGAGAGTTCACTCCAAAATGAAAATTCTGTCATCGATTACTCACACTCAAGTTGTTTTACACCTGAATAAAGTTCCTTCTTCTTTTGGACATTAAATATATTTTGAAGAATGTTGGAAATCAAACAGTTGTAGGAAATAATAATATGGATGTCAATGGCTACCATCAGCTGTCTGTGTTCAACAGGAGAAATGAATACAGGTTTGGAACAATATTAGAGTGAGTAAATAATTTTAGAGGTGAACTGTCCCTTTAAGGACAGCGTGTTCACTATAGGCTGCGCTGCTGTCAATTTAAGACCTGCGTGCATCTAATATACAGACACACGCCGATTTTACTTTCTCTTTAGACATAACCGACTGTGTTTATGTTAACCTTGTGTGTATTTGACCGTATTAGCGCAGTAAGACGACTACTTAAGTCCAGTAATCACGTGTTCGACAGGCGTTTAGTGCGCGCGTTCGGAAAAGCGCATGTTAAAACCAAAACCGAAATGTTTAACCGGAAAGGCTTTAAAACACACGCAAAAAATTAACTTTCGTGATTGTGAATAACTACAGTGTAGCGTGAGTATAACTCTACCCCTGACGTGTGATGTGAATGTATGTCGTTGTTCAGTATTGAGATGGAGGCAAATGATAGAATGCGTAGAAAAATAATTCATTAAATGCAATACCGGATACATCCCTATATGATACCTGTAGGCATAATAGGCCAAAGATAAGATGGCCAAATATTATATACATTTTTTGTACTGTTTTTTTTTTTTTTTAAGTTATATTGTGCTTTGTTTGTATAATGTCTGCTGGAATGCTAAAAAATTTTCAGTGTTAAATAAAAAAAATTTAATTGTAGTTTTGTCATTTATTTTTCTTTAAAAAAAGCAAGACAAAATAGTAAAAAGTAGGGACGATATGCCGATATTTTTCAACTCATTTTGGCCGATATATGTTTATTTTTTCCCTTTGTTTGGAATCCACCATTTTGAACAAATTTTTTTTTTCTTCATTCTGGTTTCAGATTTCCGAGGTCTCCTTACTAAAAGGATATTTGTTAAAGATAAATAAATGTAGTTATTTTTATAATAAGAGTATATTTTCTCTAAAAATAACAATAATAAAGTCAGTGATTTTTCACCCCAGACAGATGCAGTTGTAACCTAAATATTTTATTTTTGGATGTAATGTTCGTGCACATGAAGTGGGCGTGGCATGGCATCAGTTGATGCTGTCTTTAGCTTCAAATAAAAAATATACAATTATTTTAGTGCTCCTTGGATTATTTTTTCATCATCCATTTAAAAAAATTGTATTACAGATGAATAAACTGTATATAAAAGTATTTAATTTACAAGTTTCATGCTTACTGCTTTATTTATTCAGAAAAAGAAGTAACTTCAATTCTTTTAATAACTTCAAAATATATACATACATATATATATATATATAAATATTCTAGCAAAAATTGGCAAAATAAATGGAAAAACATTTAAAAACCACGTTCGTTATTCGGCTTAGGCAAAGATTTTTCATTTCGGTGCATCCCTACTCTAGAGAGGAGCATTTTGATAAATATATGCACCATATTACATAGGCTATTCATTATAATGTTTAATGTTCTTCAATATTTAATGCATGTTTGACTAAATCTGGCAAGTTATGACAGCCACCGCTTAAATGTTATTTCAAAAAACTAATTGGAGTAGAAATATGATTATGTAATTGTAAAGTTAATATTATAACTTTATTATTATATAAAATATAATATATAAAATATAATATAAGTTTTTGTATACAAATCAGTTCATTTTATACCTTCAATATTATAGTAGGCTGACCTCTGACTCCTTGTTGCTGATTTATATCCCAAATAATCCATATTGAATCGAATCGGAATAGAACTGAAGCTTCGAAATGGAATTGTGAAATGTGTGTCAATACCCAGCCCTAATAGATGAAAACAGTGTGTGTGCATCTACAGGAAGTCGTGTTGTCCGTGTGACGAACCTGCAGACGTCTGTTTGAACTTGTCGCTCTTTTTCTTCCTCCATTTCCACGGCTTGAAGAGTCGCCCGAGACTGGCCAGTTTGCTGCGTCTGCGGATCGGCGGCGTGTGCGTCCCGGGCACCAGAGAATCTGAGCGCATCGCCGCCAGGCGCTCCGCACCCTCTGCTGAACACACACAAGCACCATTTGAAGGAATACGTCAAACAAATATGACAATTACGCCATAATTTACTGCCATAGTGTTCCAAACTGGAACACTAGATGTGAACAGAAGAAAAACCTATACAAGTTTAAAAGAACATGAGGGGTTCATCAGTTTTGGGTGAATTCCCTTAAAATTACACTAACAATTTCCAGTAGCTGCTATTAAAAAGTCAAGGTCTTAAATAAATCACAAATCAAGAAAATGAGCCAAAAGAATTTAGATGGTTAAGTAACTAAGTGGATAATTGCATCATAAATGTCGCAGCAGAGACCAAATCCCTTTAGGATCAAGTCATTGGAAAAACATTCCCGTATAGGATTACGCTACAGTTTTATTACTTTTTCCATTTGGTAACTCAAATAAAATAGGGCAAAGAACATTCAATTTCTTAGATGATGAAGAGAGACGGCTGCCTCACATTACATATGAGGTGTGAGTTTCTAATCCCATCTTCTGACCTCAGGAGAATAATCTTCAGATATTCTTCACATCAGTCAAGCTTCCTGCACTCTAATAATCCTCTATTCATCTCTCATTGGTTCTCGCACGTCACGTGATCATGCTTGAGCTTCCGTTTACCATATCTGATGAGTGAGTTAATGAATGTTTATATGTGAATAAAAGTCGAAATTTCAATCTGTTCATCATATAGAGCGATCGAGTCTCTTCAGAAAATGTGGACTAAACTGCTCAATTCATATGGATTAGTTTATGTTTTGATCTCTTTATGCTCTCAGATTTCATTAAAAAGATCTTCATTTGTGTTTCAAAGATGAACGGAAGTCTTACGGGTTTGGAACAACATTTTGAGTGACTATCCCTTTAAAAGAATACCAGAAAACGATATGTTATATATAGTATATAATATATATATATTTATCAGGGTTCGACATTAAGACTGTTCATGTGCTTCTGTCACTCACTTAACTAGTTAAAAAATGTGTTATCCGAAAAAAACAAAAAAATATTTGTGTTGTAAATATAATTTATTCTGAAGCAATATTCTCACCAGTGTTCAATCAGCTTTGACATATTTAAATCTGAATATTTGTGATATGTTTACCTTTTATAAAGGGCATTTCCCCCCTAATCTTATTAAATATAGGCTGTGCTTCAGCTTTCCTTTTATATTCTTAAAGGTCCCGTTCTTCGTGTTTTTTTGAAGCTTTGATTGTGTTAACAGTGTGCAATATAACATGTGTTCATGTTTCGCGTGTAAAAAAAAACTGTATTTTTAACACAATGTACTTATCTGTATACCGCTGTATTCACTGTCCTAAAAACGGCTGATGAGTTCCTTTATTCTATGAAGTCCCTCCTTCAGAAATACGTAACGAGTTCTGATTGTGCCAGCGGTTCCCGTGTTGTGATTTGACAGCAGCTTAGCAAACGTGGCACGGTTCCGGTGTTGTGATTCGACAGCAGCTTAGCGCACGTGGAAAGGTCACGCCTCTTAACGGGAGATGTATGCGCTTAATGATCTCTACAGCGTCCCTGGGAAAGCCAAACAAAGGTGATTTGACTCCGGGATGAAAATAACAGCGTCTCGACGACATGGCGACAAACACACTCAAACGCAACACTTCCTTTTCTCCACGCGACCGTCCTCTTCTCCACGTGGGACAGCAACAAGACCACGCCCCCTTTTTTTGCATATTCTTGTGGGCGGAGGTTAGTCTGTTCTACTGTTCTACTGACGTCATTTATGAAGGAAGTACCAGGATGTAGTCCAAGCCAGCCGTTCGCTGTAGGCTTTGAAAGGGAACTTCTGTTAAATAAAATATCTCGCTTGGCATTGAACTTTGAGCTTTATAATTTTACAGGTATTATTTATGCTCTAACAGCAACACTACACACTAACTAAAGTTTGAACAATGGGATCACGAAGAACGGGACCTTTAAATTTGATCAATAAATTAAATTAGAATAAGACACTATAGGGCTGTTACCAATCAATAAAAAAATACAACTGTACAAAATATTTTTGGAATATACAAATAAGAAATGTTGGAAAGAATGTTCAAACTACATGAAACTAAACCGCCAGTAGGTGGCGTCAGGTGACCGTCTGAGTGAGTCATTGAGTCGATTCGTTCAAACACTGATTCATTCAGGAATGAGGCAGTTGTTCATGAACAGGTCATTGAATCTTTGATTCAACCGATTCATTCAAACACTGAATCGTTCAGTAACACACTGATGCTGCGAGATGTGCTATGGTTCTGCTGTGATCTTTGTTTGGAACCATTTTTGCTGCTGAAACGGAACAAAAACAGTCAATATTGCATCTAAAATGTAAGTGACTTAATGTTAAGTGTTTATGAAACTGTCATAGAGACAGAGCGACACGTGTCATACCCTGAAACCACGCCCACCGGGGGGGACAATCCAACGCTCTCCATTGACTTTATATTGTGTGAAGCGCCTCCTTGTTATTTCTAACTTATATCAAAAAACAGAACAATGTCTAAAAGCTGATATGTGACAGGATGTACAGCAAACAAGCTAAACAACCCAGAACCAAAAACCCAGAGGTTTTTATAAGCTGTCGACCCAAAAAACGAGCGTTTAAGGAGACAAAAGTGGATACAGTGGAGCGTGACATGTTCTATTACACTGAGAACTACACCCACTGGAGGGGAACGTCATCAGAGACAGGAAACATAATATATAAAACTAACATTTGGATATTTGACTTAACAGTGACAACATGTTTACTGCACACACAGGCATAAGGCGACATACTGAGTGTCAGGATCCCAAAACGGACCCATTCTTCCTGCCGATGCTTCACGTCTTATTGCCTGTATCCACTTTTGTCTCCTTAAACGCTCGTTTTTTTGGGTCAACAACTTATAAAAACTTATTTCTGTGTTGTTTAGCTGGTTTGCTCTACATCAGGGGTCTCAAACTCATTTTACCTGGGGGCCGCCGGAGGGAGACTCTGGGTCAGGTTGGGCCGCATCAAGTATTACACACATCATTTATGTGACATAAAAAGTGTTTCAAGTATTCAAAAAAAAAAAGTAGCACAACTGATCCAATCTTCTCAATCTTTATTATTAACAGTTCTTCAACATGAATGTTTCTTCTGAACATGAACTGTTCCTCTGAATTAGAACTAAATATAGCCTATAGAAATTAAATCATGTAATATGAAATAATGAATGATTTTAATTTTATTTTAAATAATAGACTAATTCACAGCAAGGCCGTAACCAGGTCAAACAGAACAGTGAGCGAAATTCTAGGTCTAATTCTAGTTGGGAAATAATCTTTTGTAAACAATATTTGCATTCATTTGCGTCAAATATATTATTAGTCCCGATATTCTTTGCATGAGTGAGTGAATAAATACATAGATCCGCAAAAGACTATCGAATTCCCTAGTGGTCTGGTGGTAGAGTTTTTGTCAACCGTGTCAAAGGTTCCGGGTTCTAATCCGCCCTCATATAGTTTTTCTTCATTAAAGTCTAAGATGCTCATCAATGATTATATAATAAGACCATGGACACTTTGCATTTTGTCCGGAAAGAATAGAGTCTCTCTCAGCAACGGCATTAAGCGATAGATTGACGCGCTCGTCTGTGTGTGAAGACTGTGCACGAGCCAAAAGAGAACGTAAACCCCGCCTACTTTGATTTGATTGGCCAGCTCAATCATTTTGACATTGACGAGCGCTGTTAGACCACATTCAACTGTCTGATCAACTTCGTTCGTCTGTTCCTGTCAATCACGCGGTGTCAACCAATTATAGTGCACAAGGGAGGGGCGAGCCAACTCTCTCTCTCTCACACACACACACACACACACACACACAAAGGAGGCAGCAAGCGTGGCACACGCAACGACTCAGCAAAAAGGTGCTTTTCAGAGCAACGCACGGGCCGCACTAACACAAAACTTTGATGTCAAGAAGGGGGCCACAAAATATCATCCTGCGGGCCGCAAGTGGCCCGCGGGCCGCGAGTTTGAGACCCCTGCTCTACATCCTGACACATATCAGCTTTTAGACATTGTTCTGTTTTTTGTCAGAAATGACAAGGTGGTGCTTCACGCAATACAAAGTCAATGGAGAGAGCTGGATTGGATTTCTGTAAATAAGGTCTCACGGGTGTCGAACGACATGAGGGTGAGGAATTAATGACAGTTTTCATTTTTGGGTGAACGAACCCTTTAAATGTCGAGCCCTGTGGCTTATAAAGTAACATAAAAGCTAAATTCACCAACAGAGACGGCTGCATGTGTCTGGTCTGACGAGAACAACAGCTGCACTCAAATCACTGGAAAACTTCCACTGGGAAAACTGGAAGCATTTTAAAATGTAAAAATAGTCTGCTGGTGCATTAAAACAGGTCAGCAGGTAAAGGAAGGAGTGATGCTGGCTTTTCCAGAAGGGCTTTTCTGCTGGAGGAGGCTGAACATTCACTTCAGCTCAACATCTGATGAATGTAGGTCATCGGGAAAAAACAACAACAGAAGAAAAGAAAAGAAAACCGAACAATAAAATGTGGATTTGCCAAAAGTTTAATGCCAGCATGTTAGCTCGAACTTGACATTCTCATGCTCGTTCTCAGAGCAGTTTAGTGAAATTAAAGCGCTAGTTCACTTCAGAATGAGCATTTCCTGAGGATTTACTCACCCTCGTCTCATCCAAGATGTTCATGTCTTTCTTTCTTCAGTGGAAAAGTACGGAGCCCCTAAAGGGACGTGGTGGTGGAAAAAATTTAGGATGAGAGGATTTTTTTTCCCCCAAATCTTTTGCGTTCCCTCGTGATATTTGCTAATAATGTCCCGCTGTCAGTGTTTCAAACAGCTCAGTACGTCAACAATGAAGCGGTTAGAGTTTTATTTTGAATTTGGGCTTATAGTAGTTGGCAATGTATTCACAGATTTGAACTTAGTTCCCGGATCAATAACTCGTGAGCTAAAAACGTTGTTAAAACATAAACGACACCTCTTTAACGTAGACAACGAGCTGCAACATAATTTTCCTCGAAACGAGCCTTATAATATGAGACAAGTCCGAAGGGACCGTCTGCAAAGTGCAAAACCCGAAAAGGCGTTACTAAAAAATAGGCAATAATAATTCAGTTTACACATAAATGCTCTCCTACTACAATATACTAATACAGTACACAGTGTAATGCCATCAAAATCAGTAAGCAATTATCATACAAAAGCTAAGGTTGCAACTACTGTATTTTAGCTGGGTACCAACATCATTTGTGTAAAGAATAGGCCTATGGCTATATGTGCTATTACTTTTATTATTTGTATGTGCTATTACTTTTATTATTTGTATGTGCTATTACTTGCCAAACCAAGCGTTGTAGTATAACCAGCAGGAGAGCGTGATGTGTGAACTGAATTTGGTGACAGTATAGGCTACAGGGCATTTCAGTGAAGCTAGCTGAATATTTTTCATAATAAAAAGATCCTAACAATTATGCAAAAGCAAATTTTATCAAACTAAGTGACCATTGATGTGTAAACTGAATTTGGAGACACAGTGTGTTGATGTTAATGACTTGTAGTAGGTTATACGCTTTTCGGGTTTTGCGCTTTGCAGACGGTCCCTTCGGACTTGTCTCTCAGCCGCCTGCTCATAGACCAATTTATATTATAAGGCTCGCTTTGAGGACAATTAGGTTGCAGTTTGTTACGTTAAAGAGACATTGTGTTTTAACAACGTTTAGCTCACCGAACTCATTGAACTAAGCACTGACTGTATTTATTTATAGCCAAGTTCAAAATAACTCTAACCGCTCCATTGTTAACGTACTGAGCTGTTTGAAACGGCCCGTGGGGCATCTATCTTTGCGTGGGAACGCAAAGTTTCTCGGGGGAATGCAAATCTTTGCGAGGGAACGCAAAACTTTTGCGAGGGAAAGCAAATATCTTTGCGAGGGAACGCAAAATATCTTTGCGAGGGAACGCAAAACTTTTGCGAGGGAACGCAAAGTTTCTCGGGGGAACGCAAATCTTTGCGAGAGAAAGCAAATATCTTTGCGAGGGAACAAAACTTTTGCGAGGGAACGCAAATATCTTTGCGAGGGAACGCAAAGTTTCTCGGGGGAACGCAAATCTTTGCGAGGGAACGCAAAACTTTTGCGAGGGAAAGCAAATATCTTTGCGAGGGAAAGCAAATATCTTTGCGAGGGAACACAAAACTTTTGCGAGGGAAAGCAAATATCTTTGCGAGGGAACACAAAACTTTTGCGAGGCAACGCAAATATCTTTGTGAGGGAACGCAAAGTTTCTCGGGGGAACGCAAAATGTTTGCGTGGGAACGCAAACGATTTGGAAAAAAAAAAACCTCCCATCCTATTTTTTTTTTCCACCACCATGTCCCTTTAGGGGCTCCGTAGAAAAGAAAGTTCCATGCTCAATGGACTTCAATGGGAACCAACGGCTGAAGGTCCAAATCAATGCAGTTTCAGAGGAAGGGCTTCAGAGGCTCTGACCAATCCCAGACGAGGAATAGAGTCTGATCTACACAAACCATTTATATACTTTTTAACCACAAATGTGCTTCTTCACGGCGTATGACGTCATCACCTCGGAAAGGTCACATGACGTAGGTTAAAGTACCCGACCCAGGGTTAAAACGAACGTGTAAAGACAGAAATAAAGGTAAAACAACGATGTCTTTCTCCTGGCAGGTGTTTTATATGGAACAATGGGAATATCATTGATAATAAGAAGTCATTGTACATGGAGAATTCACCCTTCGCCACAAGTTTGATTGACAGGCGATCTGACCAATCACATCGCCGAATCTGCCGTTTTCTCCGACAAAGCAGTCAGGAGAGTTAGTAGATTAACGGCGGTGGACTTGAACTTGGAAAAAACGGTGTGTACTGACGTATTTCCGCAGTTGAAGCAACATTTCTTTTAGTGTTCATTCATGTTTATTTTGAAGGAAGAGACGATCGGTTCACGAGCGCTCCAGCGATCACGACACATTAAAGAGCCTCAAAACGCCATTTATTGTTTACATTTCTTTAAAAAATTACAATTTCAAAGTTGACACTCTGTTTCATATCAAAAGTAACTCGCTCTGTCCTGTCTGTCGGTGTGTTGTCAGTGTCCTCTTTGCTCCGCGATGTATTTTCTCTACGTGAGAACGTGTGTGTGGTGTTAGAATGCCATGGCTTGTCGGACATAGCGACAGTAACTAAAGGGGGCGGGGAAAAAGAATTCAACAACATATCCTTATGTTGAGGATACATTACAACTTACTGAAATGTATCATATGTCGTGTAATCGCTCTATCTGTGTTTCAACCGCGGAAAGACAATAAAACAGCTTGTAAACAATCTCAAGCAGAATCACGTTTACTCAGAAGTCATTCAGTGTCCACAGCTGTAGCTCACTAGAGAAATCAACTCTTTCGCTGAATACATGCACTATATTAGCCGTTATATTCATTATATTAGCCTATATATATTTATTATATACTACTTAGCCGGTTAGTGATGTCTTGTTTATTTAATGTATGTTTAAATAAACCTGTCATGAAAATTACAGCCACTAAATGATTATATTTCAACAACGAATAAAAATAATTAGATTTAGAAGTTAATGCAAAAACTGTGATCTGTGAATCTTATGAGTGTTGATTATTATATGTAAAAATAAATAGCAACTGAATTTAGGCTAATAGTTTGAGCTCTGATGTTAATCTTTAATAGCTATATGTAAGTAAGGGCTCCCTATATAGTTTACAGTATTATCTTTAAGAAACTTTTAGTTATAATTTAATTCATTTAAGGACAGACACAATTTTTTTCATTAAACCACTGTTGAATAAAAATTAATAAAAAGCAATTTTGTAAAACTGTTGTACCGAATCCATACCGAACCGGGACTTCAAAACCGAGGTACGTACCGAACCGTCAGTTTTGTGTACCGTTACACCTTACACCGTTGCACGGTACATGGAAAAAAACCGAACCGTTCGGTTTGCTTGTCTCGGTTCGGAGTGTATGCGTTGCACGGTTCGCGCATGCGCAATGTATCCTTGTGCCCGTAAGTTACCTCAGACAGTGGGTGTCCTTTTCGCGCGAAATAAGAGGTGTGTGTGTGTGTGTGGACACACAGTAAAGTAAAAGTGGAGTGCTGCAGGTCACGTCACATGTAGAAATGAAAGTGGGAGAGATAAGGAAAACTGCCCGGAGTTGGAAGATGCGCTAGCATCGTATAGCAGGGCAGATGCAGTGCGGAGAGCAGGAGCCGCGCCGCGTGTGCCCGTTGCGCATACACACACTGGCAGTGTTTGTCTCGCGAGTGGCGCAGCTGAACCGCGGCTCGTGGATTGCAAATACAAGCAAATATAGTCCATTCTGTCACATTTTCCGGTGTTCTCCTCCGACCCCTGTCTGTCTCGTGCTTTGATTTATGATGGGCAACATATATCTGCTGCAAATGCGACCTGTCCCCTCTGTCTCATACACACATGCATATGTTGTAGTTCACATGATAAATGTAACATTTAAAAGTTAAGATATGCTTCTAGTTCTAATCATTTAAACATGCCTTTGAAGTTTGGGAAAAAACTTCTGGCAGTGTTGTGTTTTGTTCAATGTTCAATTTATTTATAAAGCACATACTAATACAACAAAAGTTGACCACAGTGCTGTACAAGGGCCAAAGACTACATAATTATACAATCACATTCAAAATCAGTTTCGTTACACCACCATAAAAAATAAAAAATAATAATAAAAACCATTCAATAAAGCATATAAACACCACTAGCACACACTCAAGCATATAAAAAATATGCTTTTAACTGTCGTTTAAATTCTCTAAGACTGGAACACTGCCGGATATAATGAGGTAACCCATTCCACAGCCTAGGACCAACGTGTTTTCGTGTATTTTATGTTATTTTTCACAGCGCTGGATGTCATATGGTGATTGTGAAACACACGGGACACTTCATGGTGAAATGTGTTAATCGGGTCAGCTGAATTAAAGCCACAGTGCATTGTTCTGATCAAAATTGATATGATTAACATGAAAAATGTTACGCCAATGTGTCGGACTCGGTAGACAGCCAGTTAGGAAACAACTTGATATAACAATTTTTAATACTGTATCCTAAATTGTGGATGATTAAGCCATATATACCATATGCTGAAGTACATTTCTGGAGTGTTAACGATAATAAACGACAACAAGAACCGTACAGAACCGAAAACCGTGACCCTAAAACCGTGATACGAACCTGACCGTGGGTTTTGTGAACCGTGCCACCCCTAATATATATATATATATTATTTTTTTTATTAATTCTACTTAACCTGTTAGTGATGTCTTGATTATTTAATAGCATTTTAGATAAATCTATCTTGAAAATGACAGTCACTAAGATTATATTTCAACAACGAATTGGAGAAAAAACATATTTTATAATTAGATTTAGGAGTTAATGCAAAAACTAGCACTAGCATGTTTGCACACAATGTGTTATTTGAGTGTTGCTTATTATATCTAAACATGAATATCAGCTGAATATAGGCTCATAGTTTGGGCTCTGTTATTAACCTTTAATATTATAGTAATAATGTGCAAGTAAAGGCTCCCTATATAGTTTACAGCATCTTTAAGAAACTTTTAGTTATAATTTAATTCATTTAAGGACAGACACAATTTTTTCAGTAAACCACTGTTGAATAAAAATAAATAAAAAGCCATTTTTAAAAACTGCTGAACCGAACCTGTACCGAACCGTGGCTTCAAAACCGAGGTGTGTACCGAACCGTCAGTTTTGTGTACCGTTACACCCCTAAAAAGTAGTTAAAATAAATGTTGTAATATGAAACATGACACCGCCCACTAGGGGAGGAGCCCGCTTTAAAGTACCATTTCCATGGTAACGCAACGTCCAATTTCAAAGCGGTTTTCACAGGATGAATTTTGAGTTCGTAAGCTTTCAAATGATACCTAATTTATGATAATTACGCAAATATATGATACGAAAAAAAGGTGATCAAAAAAAGAGCACCAGGTGTCCCGCCAGCGAGACGGTGACAGTTAAGAGGTTAACAATACTATAAAATATATCATCACTATAATAATGCAATAAACATGAAAATGTAATTTTTAATATATAATTATACCTCATTCTTACATTTATTATATAACACGTTCAAATTATTTATTTTATTTATATATTCATACATCAAATGTATATTTAATGATGCATCACAAAAAAAACTAACAAAACGATATATTACTGTAAAAGTATGAATAAATTAATAAATATAATAAATAATTATGTCCAAAACACCTTCACTGCATATGATCAGGTAACCAATATTAAAAGATCTTGCATTTTAAATATACAGTAAATATGACATAAACACAAATAAGTCTATATCTGTGGCAATTATAGCCAATAATACGGGTCAAAATGACCAATTATGCCGAAAATCATTAGGATATTAAGATATTCCTACCGTAAATATATCAGAAATGTATTATTACATTTATGTAATAATACATGTAAAATTCTGTTCAAAGTAATAGCCATCTGTATATTATATTCATAGTACATATTCACCTGTACATTCTGTTTACATTCTGTTTATAGTAATAGCCATCTGTATATTTATATTTATTCACTGTATGTATTCATCTGTAAATTCAGTTCTGTTTATAGTAATAACCATCTCTCTACTTATACATATTTATATATATTCAGTACATTTTTATGCCCAGCACTTACGCAACCATTGCAACCTACCGTAAATATATCAGAAATGTATTATTAGTAGTAATATGCATTGCTAAGGACTTCATTTGGACAACTTTAAAGGAGATTTTCCCAATTTGTAGATTTTTTCCCCCCTCAGATATACCAGTGTTAATTTCGTCGACGAATAATTTTCGTCATAATTTTCGTCAACGACCTTTTTTCACTGGCGAAAACGAGACGATAACTAAATAAAAACTAGTGTTAGATGACAAAAACTATAACGAAAATCAACTGTCATTTTCGTCAACAAATAAAAACAAGACGAAAATGTTAGTGAGGGACGATTAGGGAAGAGATCCAGTCAGAACTGATGTCCTGTGTCACAGATGCGCACATTTGATCTGAACTGATCTAACCGCTGGAGAACACGGCTCACACATCCCCAATCCAGCGCTCCAGAGCGGCTCACAATCAATCAATAACACACATTTATGCCAGACAATTGTTTATGAGCTAATGCTGATCAATAATGACAATGTTTACTTTACGATGTTATATAGTAATACGTTTTAGACGGTTGTAGCATATTTTATCTCCTCATCTGAACTTGAATGAGCTCCTGCAACTGCAACAGTGGCGTAGACATTTCAAAATAAGAGTCCCGGTGTATTTCCAGCTGGTTTATAATTAAAAGTAACGCATTATATATTCGTTTTTGCTTACACAATAAACTGTATTTAATTTAATTCCCATTTAATTCATAGTCAGGAGGAAAGACCAGTATTTGACACATATTCAATAAAGTATCAGGGTTATAATAGTTCACTAAAACCATTAAAAAAATCTCCGTTACTTAAAATTAAATAAATGTTAACTGAAATTAAAAAAAATAAATAAAAAAAGTTATTTGAATCTTTAACTTAACATGATATAGGCTACTAACTAAAACAGAAATACAAAATTTTTCTGTTTTAGATACAAACTATATAGATGTTTTTAAAAACAAACAAAAAAGTGAATTTTGCTCTCTTTTGTGAATTTTTAATGTAAAAAACAAAATGTTAAAATGTAATTTCAAGTGACAGTCGGTTATGTAATGCTTAAATGCTTAATGTATTACAATTTAACTAAACTCATTAGACTTTAGGAGACTAAATCTACTGTAGATTTAAAATCTTATGATATTTAGTCGACTAAAACTAAAAACAATTCAGGTGACTAAAATATGACTAAAACTAAATGGCATTTTAGTCAAAAGACTATGACTAAAACTAAATCAAAATTTGCTGTCAAAATTAACACTGATTCTAACAAACCATAAATCAATGGAAAGATGATTTATTCATCAAATATTGACTCTTATGATTGGTTTTGTGGTCCAGGGTCACATTTTACAGTATCTACTGTTAGTAAACATGAGAGGGCAAGGATTGAACATTATATACTTGAATGTTAAATTGTAAACATAAATGTTTATGAAGCCAGATGAAAAACATAATGCGTTATTCGGACATAATATTGTTATACAAACACATTATATTTCTATTGTATAACATGTTATCCAGCTCAGGCCAACATAAACATGAATAAAATGGCTGTTGAATTGAACAGCTTCGGTCCGGACGGGCCCACCATCATCATCATCATCATCATCATCATCATCACTCACCGTCCCGGATGTCGTTCCCGCGGCTGCAGTTACTGCAGATGTGCTTGATATGACCGGAGATCACAAACGGCGTGTTGTTGTTACCGGGGGCGGTGGGCTGCCGCAGTCTGACCAGGTTAAAGGCTCTCCGTTTGCGCGGCTTCTCTGCGGACGATGACGATGATAATGATGAAGAAGATGACGCGTCCTCCCGTAACCGAGATGTGATCCAGGTCCCGTGCGCTCCCGTGAATGCGGGACCCGCCATGGCGGATCCTTGTCTATCTGTCACACCCCGGAATGGAGCGGATATCGAACGGAAGAGCGCGTGCATGAGCCTTACCGATCATCCCGAGCCGCGCAAACCAGGTTTAAATTAACTGACCACCAACGGCACGCGCAAAAACCGTTGGCCCACCTGAGTATAAGCGCGTCTGTGTGTATATTCACATACACCATCTGATGTAAACCAGTTTCCCAATTCGGTATTTTCGGTAATATATCACACCTTTAAAATCCCGGTAATCCCGTTCGTTATTTGCGCGCGAATCAAAGCGACTGGCGCAGATTTGTTTATCATAAGAGGACGGATGCGCCTCTCGGTGGCATCACTTCAAATTCATCAACGTGACGCAATGCCGTGAGGTCCACGTACAAATACTCGGACCGGAATAACGGGAGCAAAACCAACGGCTCCTACTACGGCGAGAACTCATGAATATTAATAAGCCAACAGGCACGCCTGATTGGAAGCCGCTGCTATGCTGAAGCAGCGCTGAAGGCTTGGCTCATGAATATTAATGACGCAATGTGACGTTGGTAACAGCCGTTAAACATCTATAGCTATGTTTAGTAATGTTTACAACATTTATTTATATTTTATCTTTTCTATCATCGTTTTTTTTGTTACCTAGCAGAGGGATCTTATTCATGAGAGCTAAGCCTTCGCCATAGTATTATTTACACCGACCACACAGTCCTTACACAGAGGATCCAGACCGGATCTACCGAGAGACCCCGCCTACGTCACCGTGTTTTGAATGGTTACTGAAACCGGTGCTAAAAAACAAAAATAACGGTAACCATTCCCCCCCACCCCAAGACTGTCTGTGATTTACCTATTGCTAAATGCTGCTTATCTATTGGTCATACGTGCCTGTATTTATGGAGGACGAACCCTTCAAAAACAATAAATACATAAATGTGCAAATAAATACACATATTCCTGCATAAATAAATAATTAAATGTGCGAGGAGATGAATAATTAAATAAATAAAACGAATGTTGGGGGGAGTTAAAAATGTTAAAGGAAATGCTGAACTAAAAGTTGTTCCTTTTCCCTCTTTTAACCGTGTATTCATTTTTGAATGTGGCTTGGTATTTATTTTCCTTGCCTAATATGCTAATGAGGAGGGCGTCAACATCCATCAACCAATGGCACACAGACCGCCTTCTGATGTTTGATTGACACCTTCTCATTAGCATGTGGCGCATTAAAAGTAAAAAAAAGTCAACGTTCAGTTCAGCATTTCCTTAAAATGTGTATTTATCCCAGCCAACATTTGTTTTATTTATTAAATGTTTTATCTCCTCGCACATTTAATTATCTATATATTTATTTATCCAGGAATATGTGGATTTATGTATTTATTTGCACATTTATTTATTTATGTAGAGTTGTGTGTATTTATTTGTTTATTTATTTTTTGGTTTCCGCAAGGGTAAAACCGTAAAAAAATACACTCTAAAAAATGCTGGGTTAAAAATAAACCAAGTTGGGTTGAAAATGGACTAACCCAGCGATTGGGTTGTTTTAACCCAGCAATTGAGTTGTTTTAACCCAGCAATTGAGTTGTTTTAACCCAGCAATTGAGTTGTTTTAACCCAGCGATTGGGTTGTTTTAACCCAGCGATTGAGTTGTTTTAACCCAGCCATTGGGTTGTTTTAACCCAGCGATTGAGTTGTTTTAACCCAGCGATTGGGTTGTTTTAACCCAGCGATTGGGTTGTTTTAACCCAGCGATTGGGTTGTTTTAACCCAGCGATTGAGTTGTTTTAACCCAGCGATTGGGTTGTTTTAACCCAGCGATTGGGTTGTTTTAACCCCGCGATTGGGTTGTTTTAACTCAGCGATTGGGTTGTTTTAACCCAGCGATTGAGTTGTTTTAACCCAGCGATTGGGTTGTTTTAACCCAGCGATTGAGTTGTTTTAACCCAGCGATTGAGTTGTTTTAACCCAGCGATTGGGTTGTTTTAACTCAGCGATTGGGTTGTTTTAACCCAGCGATTGAGTTGTTTTAACCCAGCGATTGGGTTGTTTTAACTCAGCGATTGGGTTGTTTTAACCCAGCGATTGGGTTGTTTTAACCCAGCGATTGGGTTGTTTTAACCCAGCGATTGGGTTGTTTTAACTCAGCGATTGGGTTGTTTTAACCCAGCGATTGGGTTGTTTTAACCCAGCGATTGGGTTGTTTTAACCCAGCGATTGAGTTGTTTTAACCCAGCGATTGGGTTGTTTTAACCCAGCGATTGAGTTGTTTTAACCCAGCGATTGGGTTGTTTTAACCCAGCGATTGGGTTGTTTTAACCCAGCGATTGGGTTGTTTTAACCCAGCGATTGGGTTGTTTTAACCCAGCGATTGGGTTGTTTTAACCCAGCGATTGGGTTGTTTTAACCCAGCGATTGGGTTGTTTTAACCCAGCGATTGGGTTGTTTTAACCCAGCGATTGAGTTGTTTTAACCCAGCGATTGGGTTGTTTTAACTCAGCGATTGGGTTGTTTTAACCCAGCAATTGAGTTGTTTTAACTCAGCGATTGGATTGTTGGGTTGTTTTAACCCAGTAATTGAGTTGTTTTAACTCAGCGATTGGGTTGTTGGGTTGTTTTAACCCAGCGTTTGGGGTGTTGGGTTGTTTTAACCCAGCGATTGGGTTGTTGGGTTGTTTTAACCCAGCCATTGAGTTGTTTTAACCCAGCAATTGGGTTGTTGGGTTGTTTTAACCCAGCGATTGGGTTGTTGGGTTGTTTTAACCCAGTGATTGGGTTGTTGGGTTGTTTTAACCCAGCCATTGAGTTGTTTTAACCCAGCAATTGGGTTGTTGGGTTGTTTTAACCCAGCGATTGGGTTGTTTTAACCCAGCGATTGGGTTGTTGGGTTGTTTTAACCCAGCGATTGGGTTGATTTAACCCAGCGATTGGGTTGTTGGGTTGATTTAACCCAGCGATTGGGTTGTTGGGTTGTTTTAACCCAGCGATTGGGTTGTTGGGTTGTTTTAACCCAGCGATTGGGTTGTTGGGTTGTTTTAACCCAGCGATTGGGTTGTTGGGTTGTTTTAACCCAGCGATTGGGTTGTTGGGTTGTTTTAACCCAGCGATTGGGTTGTTTTAACCCAGCGATTGGGTTGTTTTAACCCAGCGATTGGGTTGTTGGGTTGTTTTAACCCAGCGATTGGGTTGTTGGGTTGTTTTAACCCAGCGATTGGGTTGTTGGGTTGTTTTAACCCAGCAATTGAGTTGTTTTAACCCAGCGATTGGGATGTTGGGTTGTTTTAACCCAGCGATTGGGTTGTTGGGTTGTTTTAACCCAGCGATTGGGTTGTTGGGTTGTTTTAACCCAGCGATTGCATTGTTGGTTTGTTTTAACCCAGCGATTGGGTTGTTGGGTTGTTTTAACCCAGCGATTGGGTTGTTGGGTTGTTTTAACCCAGCAATTGAGTTGTTTTAACCCAGCGATTGGGTTGTTGGGTTGTTTTAACCCAGCGATTGGGATGTTGGGTTGTTTTAACCCAGCAATTGAGTTGTTTTAACCCAGCGATTGGGTTAAATGTTTGCTTAAAACAACCCAATTGCTGGGTTAAAACTACCCAACAACCCAATCGCTGGGTCAGTCCATTTTCAACCCAACTTGGCTTATTTTTAACCCAGCATTTTTTAGAGTGTAAGATTAAACTAAATT
>CM042256.1:47128869-47153869 GCA_023566225.1 Romanogobio albipinnatus
ATAATTTACACAAAGTGAGTGTAGTTCTCACAGCTTTAAACATTATACACATACTTACAATATACATATACTTAAAACAATATACACTAAACATACATTAAACAATAACAGTATACATTAAGCTATAGTAATAATATACAATGTACAGTATACAATATGTTCACAAATTGAAATCCAAAGTGCAATAGATGCTGTATGATAAATAAATGTGTATATAATGTGTGTGTATCTACAGTGGGTTGTGCTGAGTGATATTCTGTCCAGTGTGTGTTATGATACTGATGGATCAAGAGTTAAGTAGTCTGATTGCTTGTGGGAAGAAGCTGTTCTGGAGTCTGGAGAGTTATTGAGCAGTAGGCTAGCTGGAGCCATTTACCTCCAGTCTTTGTGCTAAGCTAGGCTAGCAGTGAGTGTGTCAGACAGAGTTATGGCAGATGAGAATGGTGTGTATGGGCTTATCTAACTAGGTGAACTAGGATACGGTGAATAAGATAAAGTCCAAAAAAGTTGGCTTGTTCCTTTAAATTCTTTTACAACACCCGCAAACATCGTTTACACTCACTTCTTCTTCTACTTCTTCCAGCATGCAAGTTTTCACAACAAAACCCGCCCAATTTCTACTCAAAACTAGCCCAAAACAAGCCCAATAGCTTCCCGGGGGTTTACCCTCAAAAATGGCGTTTGGGGGGTAAAATATGTGTTTTTTTGGCAGGGTTGCCCGCTAAAATTTGCATTCCTGGGTCTAAATATCACAAAATTGGGGTTGTTTCAACCCGCGGACATGGAAAAACAGCCTGCAGGAAAACTGCAGACTTGGCAACACTGTGTGCAGTTGAGTTCTGTTGACATTTGACAACGTTATGCGTCACTCCGTTGCTCTGATTGGTTACAGGTCTATCCAATTGAGGTTTTTCCTGGTTCGGTTGAAACACATCCCAAAGATGCTCTATTGGGTTGAGATCCGGTGACTGTGGGGGCCATTTTAGTACAGTGAACTCATTGTCATGTTCAAGAAACCAATTTGAAATGATTCAAGCTTTGTGACATGGGGCATTATCCTGCTGGAAGTAGCCATCATAGGATGGGTACATGGTGGTCATAAAGGGATGGACATGGTCAGAAACAATGCTCAGGTAGGCTGTGGCATTTAAACGATGCACAATTGGCACTAAGGGGCCTAAAGTGTGCCAAGAAAACATCCCCCACACCATTACACCACCACCACCAGCCTGCACAGTGGTAACAAGGCATGATGGATCCATGTTCTCATTCTGTTTACGCCAAATTCTGACTCTACCATCTGAATGTCTCAACAGAAATCCAGACTCATCAGACCAGGCAACATTTTTCCAGTCTTCAACTGTCCAATTTTGGTGAGCTTGTGCAAATTGTAGCCTCTTTTTCCTATTTTTCCTAGTTGAGATGAGTGATACCCGGTGGGGTCTTCTGCTGTTGTAGCCCATCCGCCTCAAGGTTGTGCGTGTTGTGGCTTCACAAATGCTTTGCTGCATACCTCGGTTGTATCGAGTGGTTATTTCAGTCAAAGTTGCTCTTCTATCAGCTTGAATCAGTCGGCCCATTCTCCTCTGACCTCTAGCATCAACAAGGCATTTTCACCCACAGGACTGCCGAATACTGGATGCTTTTCCCTTTTCACACCATTCTTTGTAAACCCTAGAAATGGTTGTGCGTGAAAATCCCAGTAACTGAGCAGATTGTGAAATACTCAGACCGGCCCGTCTGGCACCAACAACCATGCCACGCTCAAAATTGCTTAAATCACCTTTCTTTCCCATTCTGACATTCAGTTTGGAGTTCAGGAGATTGTCTTGACCAGGACCACACCCCTAAATGCATTGAAGCAACTGCCATGTGATTGGTTGATTAGATAATTGCATTAATGAGAAATTGAACAGGTGTTCCTAATAATACTTTAGGTGAGTGTATATATATTTATTTATTTATTGAATTAAAATCGCAGCCTTAAAGCTTTCATAATCGTGCATTCGCGATTGCGGTTCGATTTCGATTAATCGTGCAGCCCTACTTAGCATAGATCATTGAATCTGAGTAGACCGTTAGCATCTTGCTCAAAAATGACCAAAGACTTTCGATATTTAAAACTCGACTCTTCTGTAGTTACATCGTGTGCTAAGACCGACGGAAAATGAAAAGTTGTGATTTTCTTGGCCGATATGGCAAGAACTATACTCTCATTCGACAGTAATATTCCCCATTTTTGCAGGTTACAGGTTTGGAGCGAGGTGAGGATGAACACGAGATCTGAAACATAATGCCACTAATAGAGCAGATCCAGCTGATGAAGTGCTGAAGTCTTTACCGCTCGCGTCACGACATCCTCAGAGTCTGTAAGATGAGCGCATCGAGCTGCATGACTCACCAGCGCACAGGAAGACTGTGCTGAGTTTATTTCTGTGCATTCACGAGTGTGTGCGTGTGTGTGTTTCCCCTTCGGAAAGAAACATCTGCATCTCTGAATTAACACACCTCTGAAGCAGCTTTACCACTTCACCATTCTTTACAGTAATCATTCACCATGGATATGGATATGGTAATCATTCAGTACCATGGTAATATTAGGGTAAGTACCTTGGAGTAGATACTCTAAATAACATGTAATTTGTAAATGTGTTTGGTACCTTATTAAATGGGTGATGAATTGAGAAATCAACTTTCCCTTGAGCCTTTGATATATAAAAGTTTGTGGTAATATACGAATATCCTGTAAGTTTCAGAGCCGAAAACTTCCTTGTTAGTCAAAGAAAAGCTTTTATTGACACCAGGCCCAGAAAACGAGAGATTTCTGAATATGTAAAATTGTAATACACTGCACGTTTGTTCACTTCATTTCACCGCGGATTCGTTTGTAAACAAGACACAGGTCGAGACTGGATTTGCAGACATATTGAGATTAAAACACAATGCTGTGACTTCTGGATCCGACAGGAACGGTGCAACACACTTATGTGAGTAAAACATGTTTTTATATGTGTTAGTATTGCATTGTTACAGATCGTTTGATATCTATTGATTACACACCTTAGTACGCGGCCACAGGCTGGAAAAGGTGTTATTGGTTAATTCGGGATCAGACTCGAACTTGTAACGCCAGCTCGCAAAGCCCAACGTCCCGGGGCTGTGTTTTTCAGACGGGCTATCAAAACGTATCACTGCGCATGTGTGTGTGTGTGTGTGTGTGTGTGTGTGTGTGTGTGTGTGTGTGTGTACGGTTTGCGGTTATATTCACTGATGATCGGGCGAAATGATACAGAAATAACATTCCAATCATTCTCGGGTGGATGAGAGATGAATCATTGTTGTTTGTTTGATAAAGATATTTTATCTTTTAGCTGAAGCTCATTAAATATGCAAATCTTATCCAATCCTAGCTGTGGGCGTTTACTTCCAAGTCTTCAGTGCGGCACGCCCATCAAAACCAACAGTTTTTCAGAGTCTCAAAACCAGGGCAGAAAATAGCCTATTACTTCTTCATTATGATGTTTCTGAATGTAAAAACGTCATAAGCTGACCTCAGACAACAGTATAAAAAAATAAAAAAGCAAATTCATGATACCTTTAAAGTTCATATAGATATTCATATAGATATTTGGTCTGTCTAATCACAATGTACCATAGTATTTTTTAGACACTGTACCATGGTAATCTTTGGAGTACTGTGATATTTGGTCTTGTCTATATATTGATATTGACTATTTTTGGACACTATTATGATAAAAGCATGTGTTTTTGGAAATGCACCATGATATATTGGGATTATTGGAGGTATTGTGAAGTAAATACTTTAAATAACCTGGTATATGTCAGTGCACCACAGTAAACACACAGTAAACACACTAATTTTCTGAAGTGCTTTGGAGTGAATAGTCTAAAAACATGGTATATATTAATACACCATGTTTATCTGTATTTTTTAAAAATAACTTGGAGTACTATGTATGCAGTAAATATACTGGCATATATGTGGTATTCATTTAGTAGTACCATATCAAAGTTCATATACCATTGTATTCTTTAAGTAGGTACTGTGATATTTGGTCATGTCTATATTTTGATCACTAATTTTTGGACACTATTATGAAAAAGCACGTTTTGGACATATACCATGGCAATATTGTCATTATTGGAAGTATTGTGAAATAAATACATTGAATAACATGGTATATATGCACCATGTTTTTTGTTTTGTTTTATATACCATGGTATTTTTTGAAGTAGTTTGGAGTACTATGTAAATGCAATGGCATATTTGTGGTATTCATTTAGTACCATATCAAAGTTCATATACCATGGTATTCTTTAAGTACTGTGATGTTTGGTCATGTGTCTACACTCTAAAAAAAAAAGGTTCTAAATGGCATATATAGATGCTATATAGAACCATATCTTAACATGTTCTGTATATGGTATCGGTGCTATATTGCACCTTAGTCAAAGAACCGGTGAAGAACCGCTGAAGAACCACTGAAGCACCAAAATTGGTGCTATATAGCACTTAAAAAGGTTCCCCTATGATTACGAGACAAGAACCATTTTTGGTGCCATATAGAACCTTTTTTTTTTAGAGTGTATATGTTAATCTATATATGGATATTGACTATTTTTGGGCAATATTATGATAAAAGCATGTGTTTTTGGAAATGCACTACGATATATTGGGATTATTGGAAGTATCGTGAAGTAATACATATATGTCAATGCACCACAGTATTTTTTGAAGTAGTTTGGAGTACTATGTAAATGCAATGGCATATTTGTGGTATTCATTTAGTACCATATCAAAGTTCATATACCATGGTATACTTTAAGTACTGTGATGTTTGGTCATGTGTCTACACTCTAAAAAAAAAGGTTCTAAATGGCACCAAAAATGGTTCTTCGTCGTAATCATAGAGGAACCACTTTTGGTGCTATATAGAACCATATCTTAACATGTTCTGTATATGGTAGCGGTGCTATAGCTATAGCACCTTAGTTAGCGGTGCTATATAGCACCTTAGTAAAAGAACCGGTGAAGAACCAAAATTGGTGCTATATAGCACTTAAAAAGGTTCCCCTATGATTACGAGCAAAGAACCATTTTTGGTGCCGTATAGAACCTTTTTTTTTTTAGAGTGTATATGTTAATCTATATATGGATATTGACTATTTTTGGCCAATATTATGATAAAAGCATGTGTTTTTGGAAATGCACTATGATATATTGGGATTATTGGAAGTATCGTGACGTAATACATATATGTCAATGCACCACAGTATTTTTTGAAGTAGCTTGAAGTAATATGTAAATATAACAGCATGTGTGCAGTATAGATACCATGTTTTTTGCACATGTTCCCAGTAAAAATGGCATTTTTGAAGACCTTTGGAGTGAATAGTCTAAATAACATGATATATGTTAATGCACCATGTTTGTAGCTTGGAGTACTATATGTATGCTTGTAGCAACTGGCATATGTATATGGTAATCATTTTGTACAACGTCAAAATGCATTTTTACATTTTACATGGTATTCTTAATGTATTATATGTTGATCACTGTTTTTGGTAAAAGCACGTGTACTGATATCATGACATTCTTTAATTGGAGAGCCATCCAGTATGCACATGATCATCATTCTGTTCCATGGTGTATGACAATAGCATAGTTGAACGCGCACACTCACCTGTCTGCAGTGTGTAGGACAGCCTGGTTTCGTTCAGGTACGGTGTGTCGCTCTTGGATCGGGCTCTTCTGATGGGCCGCCGGTCCACATCCTCCTGTTCGGCCGCCGCCGCCATCAGATCCGCGGGACCCCCGGTGCAGCCCCCGTGAACGGTAGAGACACGGAAGAGCGCGAGCAGGGGGGAGGGATGGAGACTCCTCCTCGCTCCGTTAACCGATCAACCGACACGACACGCGTGAAACAGAAGCGCACGGACCGTCATTCGCATCCCGCCCTGGTGCAGCACACGGATGAACAGAAACATCCAGAGCGCTTGGAATCCTGCTGCCGTACTACCGTTACTAACCGGGATGACGTGTTCGGCACGGAGAATCTGCACTGATGCTGTTCCGCGCGCGCGTCCCTCATTCACGCGCCAGGGCTCATGACACAGGCATGTAGATGTAGTAAACACCGGTCAAACGGCACCGATCTCCGTGCAGCTGTGACATCATCATCAGCGCCGATCGATGATCCCGAGCGCTTCACCTGACTCCGGTTCAGCGCTGACTCATGCTGGAGGATTCGCACGATTGGACCATGCAAACTCATACAAATTCAGAGACGTAACAGGATCATCCCCGGTATTCGGTGGTGCAATTTTGGACATCAAAAAAATGTAGAAAGTCAAAATCTAAAATACTTTTGCGTAATCATGATGATACGGTGATAGACATTTGAAAAATGATGGCCACGCTTGGGTAAATGCATGTCACCTGTTAGGGACAAATGAACATCAGTTTAAAACACTTTAACCCTTTCATGCACAGTGGTCACTCACTATACACTCTAAAAAAAAAGGTTCTATACGGCACCAAAAAAGGTTCTTGGCTCGTAATCGTAGGGGAACCTTTTTTAGTGCTATATAGCACCAATTTTGGTGCTTCAGTGGTTCTTCAGCGGTTCTTTTACTAAGGTGCTATATAGCACCGCTAACTAAGGTGCTATATAGCACCGATGCCATATACAGAACATGGATATGGCAGAAGATATGGTTCTATATAGTACCAAAAGTGGTTCCTCTATGATTACGACGAAGAACCATTTTTGGTGCCATTTAGAACCTTTTTTTTTTAGAGTGTAGACACATGACCAAACATCACAGTACTTAAAGAATACCATGGTATATGAACTTTGATATGGTACTAAATGGTACTTCAGAGGTTCTATATAGCACCTTAGTCAAAGAACCGTTGAAGAACCTCTGAAGAACCGCTGAAGAACCACTGAAGCACCAAAATTGGTGCTATATAGCACTAAAAAAGGTTCCCCTACGATTACGAGCCAAGAACCTTTTTTGGTGCCATATAGAACCTTTTTTTTTTTAGAGTGTAGTGGTTTCGATGGCACATCAGCCTCTACAGTGGACCCTCGTGCATCATCCATTGCCACCAAGTGGCAAGCCGTTGCATATCCATTTTTCTCCCCTCCAAACCAAGATGGCCAATGGCCAGTCAGAAATGCCAAATTGCTCCGGAATATCCATGCATTCCTTCTATTCTGGGAGACTTGCAGGTCAAAAAAAAAAAATGTTGTAGCACCAAGCAATATCTAAAGAGTCATATCACAGTTAAACATTCCAAGTGTTGATTTTGGATTGGGAGAAAATTCTGATTAATCATCAGTCCATTACAGTGGACATCACGCATCAATAGCTGTATTTCAGATACAATTCATACTAATACCAGGCCCATAGCCAGCCTAGTAAAAGCTACACTGCAAAAACTGCTTTGCTTGCTTATTTTTGTCTTGTTTTCAGTCCAAATATCTAAAAAATCTTACATTAAGAAGCATTTACTAGACAAGCAAAATATTTTGTCTTGTTTTGGGGGAAAATACCTCAAAATTAAGGGAGTTTTTGCTTAAAATAAGAAAAATAATCTGCCAATGGGGTAAGCAAAATAATCTTGTTTTCTGTTTGAATTAAGATTATTTTGCTTACCCCATTGGCAGATTATTTTTCTTATTTTAAAGCTACACTGTGTGATATTTTCCCCCATCTAGCGGTGAAAAGGTATATGACCATCCAGTAAATATTAGTTTCTGTTCCTCCCAATTCCGATTTCGTTTTAACTCCTACGGTGGCCGATTTAGTCCAAGATTAACATGGCTTCCAGTTCGATCCAGCAATCCCCCTCTTCACATTCGCCATCGAGTTGTAACGCGTGTGTCCGGGTGAAAAATACAGATAGCTCACTCAACGCAACTGGAGTCGATGCAAACACGGAGGCGATTGACATCAAACAGCCCGCACTTTATTCCCCGCAGAAACCCCCACAAGAGTCCGGCACAAACTCCACTTCCGTCCACAGCATTACCCAACAAAACAAAAATAAATGAATGTTAGCAACAGAAGACAGAAAATAATCCGCACACATGGGAGCTCGAGGCGCAGTGCACACACACACACACAGAACGCAGGCGCTCCAACCGGGGCGAACGCTCTTAAAGGGGCAACACTATTTTCCTACTCGTTACAGAGTGTTAAAACGCGAAAGGCGAAGCTTGAATTTACGGGTATGTCCCTCTTTGGCTAATGTACTTTCAAGATGGAGGGGCAACATGGCGACCCCCTTTCAATGGCATATTATAAACTTACGAGAATACTTTATTACTTGAAAGAAGTAAATATACATTAATGAGCACATATATTTGTGAAAGAACTAAGTGTTTTTAGCTAAGAATAAACTAAAAAAGTTACACAGTGTAGCTTTAAGCAAAAACTCACTTAATTTTGAGTTATTTTCCCCCAAAACAAGACAATCATTTTTATTTGGCTAGTAAATGCTTCTTGTTTTGAGAATTTTTAGATGTTTAGACCAGAAACAAGACAAAAATACAAAGTAAGAAAAGCATTTTTTGCAGTGTAGGGGGGGTTCTTTTTTTTCAGTCCAATTTCCATTATGTATTTAATCGTGAGGTTCAAATCCTTAATTTTGGTGACTTTTTGTGCACTAATCTATGATGGATTATCTTTCTGCCGGTTTCTTAACAGGCTATTTCTTGTGTTTCAAAAAGCATGCTTATGTATTACAACGTTGCTAACCAAGATCATTTAGCACCTTTTTCTGTCCAAACACACACTGTGTGGAGTGTATTGTATATTATTTGGCATGGATAACCAAAACTTGCCCACAATGTTCAAATCACAGATTCATGTGACAGAACTATTAAAGGTCCCGTTCTTCGTGATCCCACTGTTCAAACTTTAGTTAGTGTGTAGTGTTGCTGTTAGAGCATAAATAATACCTGTAAAATTATAAAGCTCAAAGTTCAATGCCAAGCGAGATATTTTATTTAACAGAAGTTCCCTTTCAAAGCCTACAGCGAACGGCCGGCTTGGACTACATCCTGGTACTTCCTTCATAAATGACGTCAGTAGAACAGACTAACCTCCACCCACAAGAATATGCGAAAAAAGGGGGCGTGGTCTTGTTGCTCTCCCACGTGGAGAAGAGGACGTGTCGCGTGGAGAAAAGGAAGTGTTGCGGTTGAGTGCGTTTGGCGCCATGTCGTCGAGACGCTGTTATTTTCATCCTGGAGTCAAATCACCTTTGTTTGGCTTTCCCAGGGACGCTGTAGAGATCATTGAGCGCATACATCTCCCGTTAAGAGGCGTGACCTTTCCACATGCGCTAAGCTGCTGTCGAATCACAACACAGGAACCGCTGGCACAATCAGAACTCGTTACGTATTTCTGAAGGAGGGACTTCATAGAACAAGGAACTCATCAGCCGTTTTTAGGACAGTGAAAACAGCGGCGTACAGATGAGTAAATTGTGTGAAAAATACTGTTTTTTTTTACACGCGAAACATGAACACATGTTATATTGCACACTGTAAACACAATCAAAGCTTCAAAAAAACACGAAGAACGGGACCTTTAAGATAACATGCTTTTGTTTCATGTTGTGAAACTTGAAGGTTTGAAGACGTCACTCAATTAACATTTGAATTATCTTTATTTGGTCTGCAAACAAAGGTGCTTTAGTCTATTTATTAATAAAGCGTGCGCGCACACACACACTTGCTTGTCAGGAGGTTCGGGGGCATGCTCCCCCGAGAAAATTTTGATTTCTCTGATCTACACATGTGCATTTTAAGACGTTCGAAGGCCAAAAAATGGATGACAAATAGCTTTAAAACCATCAGGGCAGTAGATTATCTGTCAATTCCTGCTCTCTCCTCATCGCCATCACTCTTTCTGTTTCTCTCATTCTCCTGATCTTGCCCTGTGTCTTCCCCTCCTAAAGCAGTCAAGAAAGTAAACGTAGGGTCAATTTATATTTAGAATATTTTTTATTAATCACTTTCTAAGTTCATTTTCTGAAGGCTACGAACGCTAGTTAATTAAAAAATAATAATAATTCACAACATGAACACATATATGAAGAAAGCTTTGATAATGTTTCTTGTCCTCTCACACTGACAGTAATTTTTACATTACATGAATCACGTAAATTATATAGGTGTATATTAAATTCAAAATGGTGAAATTAGACAAAAGTTGATTAGTTTCAACCTAAAAACAGTCCTAAAACAATGATAACAGACGTTTAGAAATATTCTTTACTTTATTAATTATAATTGACCATTTAAACCGTTACATGAAATGTCTTTAAAATGTGAATTTTATTAAAGTGATTGTGATCAAACTAACACCATAAAATATCCCAGAATGGTTGTGCTGCTAATGGTATGACGATGAAAGAAAACAAATGATGATTTGGGCTGCTTAATAGAAAGTTTCCTCTGTGGGCCTTTATGAATAAGTGCATTAATGAAACTGTTATTGTTGTGGTGCACTAAATGTAAATTTACAGTATTCCTGGAGGAACTTAAAGTGAAAACATTGAAGGCGACGGAGAGCCTCCTCCAGTTCGTCTGATGGCATCAGCACACACAACCTAAAACACACACACAGCGACAGGGCATGAGTGTGTGTGTGTGTGTGTGTGTGTAGACTGCATGTCTAAAAAGGTCACCGTACCTGAAGTGGCAGCAACTCCGTGAATGTGTGTGATCTTCACTGAACCCGACACACACACCCTGATCCTCCAACAACCTCCTGCTGTACAACGACCCCACAGACTGCACACACACACACACACACACACACACACACATTAAAGAAAGAATCATGTCGTTCCAAACTTGTATCACTTTCTGTCTTCCAAGGTACACAAAGAAGATATTGTAAAGAATGTTCAAGCTGCTCTTTTACATACAGTGAAGAAAGTTCTGCAAAAAGGGTGCTGGGTTAAAAATAACCCAAGTTGGGTTGAAAATGGACAAACCCAGCAATTGGGTTGTTTTAACCCAGCAATTTCGGTTGTTTTAAGCAAACATTTAACCCAACCGCTGGGTTAAAACAACCCAATTGCTGGGTTAGTCCATTTTCAACCCAACTTGGGTTATTTTCCAACATTTTTTAGAGTGTATCAAAATATGAAAAGCATTCATATGTTGAATAAGTTCATACTCAAACAGTATAATGGTGCTAGCAACACCAAGATCATGGATTCGATTTCCAGGCAATGCATACCTATCTTGAATGCAATGTGTGTGTTTGTACCTGTGAGTGTGTCACAGCTGAGAGAGGAAGAGTCAGGTGTGGATAGATGAAGACTCCACTCCGAACGGACGGACAGCTGAATCCCGGAAGACCATTGATGAACTCGACAGCCCTGGAAACGTTACACTTCAGAGTCATTAGCCTAGACACCACCTCCTAAACACACACACACACACACACAAATATTGAACATACACTCTAAAAAATTTATTAAAAAAGTTGGGTTGAAAATGGACTAACCCAGCAATTGGTTCGTTTTAACCCAGCGGTTGGGGTAAATGCTTGATTAAAACAACCCAATCGCTGGATTAAAACAAACCAAATGCTGGGTTAGTCCATTTTCAACCCAACTTTGGTTGTTTTTAACCCAGCATTTTATAGAATGTATACATATTAATTGTACACATTAAAGGTCCCGTTCTTCGTGTCTTTTTGAAGCTTTGATTGTGTTTACAGTGTGCAATATAACATGTGTTCATGTTTCGCGTGTAAAAAAAACAGTATTTTTAACACAATTTGCTTATCTGTACACTGCTGTTTTCACTGTCCTAAAAACGGCTGATGACTTCTTTTATTCTATGAAGTCCCTCCTTCAGAAATACGTAACGAGTTCTGATTGTGCCAGCGGTTCCCGTGTTGTGATTCGACAGCAGCTTAGCGCACGTGGAAAGGTCACGCCTCTTAACGGGTGATGTATGCGCTCAATGATCTCTACAGCGTCCCTGGGAAAGCCAAACAAAGGTGATTTGACTCCGGGATTAAAATAACAGCGTCTCGACGACATGGCGACAAACACACTCAAACGCAACACTTCCTTTTCTCCACGCGACACTTCCTCTTCTCCACGTGGGACAGCAACAAGACCACACCCCCTTTTTTCGCGTATTCTTGTGGGCGGAGGTTAGTCTGTTCTACTGTTCTACTGACGTCATTTATGTAGGAAGTACCAGGATGTAGTCCAAGCCAGCCGTTCGCTGTAGGCTTTGAAAGGGAACTTCTGTTAAATAAAATATCTCGCTTGGCATTGAACTTTGAGCTTTATAATTTTACAGGTATTATTTATGCTCTAAGAGCAACATTACACACTAACTAAAGTTTGAACAGTGGGATCACGAAGAACGGGACCTTTAAATAATATCATCATTAGTCATAAATATTCAATAATCAAGTTATTAAACAATGCCTCTGCAGCCACAACCAAACAGGTTTTATAGTGTGTGTGTGTGTTTGCATGTACCTGTGTGTATAAAGTGTAGGAAGGATCTCCAGGACAGGGCGGATCAGCCATGACATCAAGAGCGATCTGACCAATCACAGGAGGGCACAGATCTCCCGTCAGAAGAACCTCAGTGTACAACATCACAGCCGGATCGACGTTCACCAGCTCCATATAACCCGTCCTGAAACCACACCTGCACCAAACACATCGGCTTCTTTGAGACTTCCCGTTGACTTTAAATTAAGGTCATCATAATTAACATAGACTATCAAAATACTCGACATTAAAGCTGCACTATGTAACTTTCCTGTCCGCTAAAGGTTGCCTCTTCAAAACAAAGGTGTAGTTTGATGATGCCCAGTTTGAGCGCAGACTCTTGGGACATGTGGTCTTCACCTCAGAATGGGGACAGGACTCGGGCAGAAATCATGTTGATGATGTGATTATTAACGTTACTGTAGTCTGAAGCAGAGCAGGAGCGAGTGTTGTGGAGCTGAGGAACCGCTGGAGCGAGTGTTAATGAGATGAACGCAGCACACGCCTCGCGAGCAGCGGGACTTTTATTATGCCACAGTCGCCACATCCGCTCCTCAGCTTATGAGTGTGAGGTAATGCAGCTCTGCTGATCATATTACACACATCTGAGTGTGTTGATGATGGGATGACGTTACTCTGTGCGTTCTCTCGCCGGCTGCTGTGACACTTGTTCACACTGCATGAGAAGAAAGCGTTTCTGCAGAATAAAACCGCAAACCGAGGGGAACGCGGATATGATGTCATCGACAGGCGACTTCCTCACACGTTCCGGTTCCTCGGGTAAAATAGCATCTCACGATTTACAAATAGTTGGAAACATTTGGGATATTGTAAGTACTCAACTGAACACAATATATAACACTGGCCGAGTGGCGTTTGGATATTTGACTGAAGAAAAAGTTACATAGTGCAGCTTTAAATCAAAATGGGCGAATAAAGATAGCCTATTTATAATGCTACAAAAGATTGCCATTTTAAATAAATACCATTTTAGATTGTGCATCCTTGACTTTTGAGTGTATCACAGTTTCCACAAAAATATTGAGAATTTTAACTATATGAGTTCAGTATAGAAATGAGTACTTTTATTCATCAAAGATGCATTAAACTGATCTAAAGTGACTGTAAAGACGTTTATAATGTTACAAAAGATTATATTTCAAATAAATGCTGTTCTTTTGAACTTTCTATTCATCAAAGAATCATGAAAAATAAAATGCATCACAGTTTCCACAAAAATATGACTGAATGTTATTAACATTGCAATTAATCATAAATGTTTCTCGAGCATCAAATCCTCATATGAGAGTGATTAGTGAAGGGTCATGTGACACTGAGGACTGGAGTAATGATGATAAATTCAGCTTTGATCAACACTTTACTATATATCCACATAGAGAACAGATGATCTACATATTTCACAACTTTCAAAAACTTCAAATCAGGGAAGGTAACTTTAGTTTGGTTTAATTAGGACTGACACCATAAAAGATTGACTTGAAGAGCTCACTCTCCCATGATGCCGTTGGAGAGCGAATGGAGCGAGGCCAGCTGAACGCTCTCAGAATAAGGAGCTCCCATCTCAGCCAGAACACGCTTGTAGGACACGAACTCTGAGCCGTCCGCAAAAACAGTGTTCTGATAAACCTGCCACACATCGAGACACCATAAAGAGATCATTACCAACAACACGAACATGACCAAACCAAACCAGCCTAAACACTTCCCTCATTGACCAGCAAGAAGAGATCTTCGTCAGCAGCAAAGCGGATCACATCCTCGATGGACGCTCTGCTCTGGACGTGCCCTGTAAAACACACAATTTATCAGTTCACTTACAAAAGCTTGTATGTGTTTATGTGTGTGTATATACACTGATGATCAGGCATAACATTGTCCTAATATTGTGTTGGTCCCCCTTTTGCTGACCCGTCGAGGCATGGACTCCACTAGACCCCTGAAGGTGAGCTGTGGTATCTAGCACCAAGATGTTAGCAGCAGATCCTTTAAGTCCTGTAAGTTGCGAAGCGGGGCCTCCATGGATCGGACTTGTTTGTTCAGCACATCCCACAGATGCTCAACTGATTGAGATCTGAGGAATTTGGAGGCCGAGTCAACGCCTCAAACTCGTTGTTGTGCTCCTCAAAGCATTCCTGAAGCATTTGTGCTTTGTGGCGGCGCATTATCTGCTGAAAGAGCCACAGCCACAGGGAATACCGTTCCCATGAGAGGCTGGACATGGGCTCAGCAATGCTTAGGTAGATGGGACGCGTCAAAGTCACATCCACATGGATGGAAGACCCACGGTTTCCCAGCAGAACATTGCCCAAAGCATCACTGCCTTCGCCGCCACACCTTCTTCCCATAGTGCACCTGGGGCCATGTGTACCCCAGGTAACACACACACACACCCGGCCATCCACGTGATGTAGAAGAACACGTGATCATCAGACCAGGCCACCTTCTTCCATCGCTCCGTGGTCCAGTTCTGATGCTCGTGCCACTGTTGGTGCTTTGGGCGGTGGACAGGGGTCAGCATGGGCACCCTGACTGGTCAGCGGCTGAGCCGCCCCATACTCCTCAAACTGAGATGCTCTGTGTATTCTGACAGCTTTCTATCAGAACCAGCATTAACTTCTTGAGCAGTTTGAGCTCCAGTAGCTCGTCTGTTTGATCGGACCACACAGGCCAGCCTTCGCTCCCCACGACCCATGACCTTCCTTGGAGCACTTTTGATAGAGACTGACCACTGCAGACCGGGAACACCACACAAGAGCTGCAGTTTTGGAGATGCTCTGACCCAGTCGTCCAGCCGTCACAATCTGGCTCTTGTCAAACTCGCTCAAATCCTTATGCTTGCCCATTTTTCCTGCTTCTAACACATCAACTCTGAGGACAAAATGTTCACTTGTCCCACCCACATACATTATATGTATATGTGTGTGTGTGTGTGTGTGTGTGTGTGTGTGTGTGTGTGTGTGTGTGTGTGTGTGTGTGTGTGTGTGTGTGTGTGTGTGTGTGTGTGTGTGTGTGTGTGTGTGTGTGTGTGTGTGTGTGTGTGTGCGTCTGTGTTTGTATATACATATACGTACATACTGTACAGGTGCTCGTCATATAATTAGAATATCATCAAAAAAAAACAATGGGTTTTGTTTCACAATCCTCACCAGGGTGCAGTTATCCCTATTGCTTGTACACTTTTTTCTACCACATCTTTTCCTTCCCTTCGCCTCTCTATTAATGTGCTTGGACACAGAGCTCTGTGAACAGCCAGCCTTTTTTGCAATGACCTTTTGTGTCTTGCCCTCCTTGTGCAAGATGTCAACTGTCAAGTCAGCAGTCTTCCCCATGATTGTGTAGCCTACAGAACTAGACTGAGAGACCATTTAAAGGCCTTTGCAAGTGTTTTCAGTTAATTAGCTGATTAGAGTGTGGCACCAGGTGTCTTCAATATTTAACCTTTTCACAAAATTCTAATTTTCTGAGATACAGAATTTGGGATTTTCCTTAGTTGTCAGTTATAATCATCAAAATAAAACATTTGAAATATATCAGTCTGTGTGTAATGAATGACTATAATATACAAGTTTCCCTTTTTGAATGGAATTAGTGAAATAAATCAACTTTTTGATGATATTCTAATTATATGACCAGCACCTGTGTATGTATATATATATATATATATATATATAGTTACATTGTAGTATATTGTCACCTGTAGGGTCGCCTGGGTTACTGATATAGATTGCCCGTGGAGAGCACCGCCCTCTCGACGCCTGGATGACTCTGTTAAGCTCCGCCCTCTCCACACTCCACCCACACTGCTCTTGTAGCCGATAGAGCACCGGAACCATGCCCATCCTCTCCAGGAGGCGTGTCAGAGCGTGAGGGGCGGGGTCTGGGATCATAACCGCAGACACGCCCTCAGAATGACACAGCAGTCGCATCATCACCTGCGCACAACCAACCAATCACCCAACTGAAGCACTTACAGCATAAATCATAAACAAATGTTTTCGGATCGTACCATCAAACCCCTCTGGATGTCAACAGTGATGAAGACTTGCTCTGGACTGGATGGGATGCCTCCGTCCCGCAGAGAAATGGACTTCGCTATAGTGTTTCTCACGGGCATCAATCCACAGGTCTCAGTGTATGAACCTGAAAAGTGAAGCCACCAGACAGCCAATCAGATCGTGAGCATCACAGGTCACATGACAGCATTAGTAGACAGTGGCTGCGTCTGAAATCGTATACTCTCTTGAATCGGTACTTTGTGAGCGCTAAAAAAGTATGTTCTATATAGTATGAATGTAATGTGGGAATGTAATCATCAAACTTTTGAACTGCAGTGTGCGTGTAATATACAATATATACACTCAAGACAAGGCAAGGCAAGTTTATTTGTATAGCACATTTCATACACAGTGGCAATTCAAAGTGCTTTACACAGAAAAGAAGTTAAAATATTCATAAGTGAATAAAATAAAAATAAAAATATATATAGTATAACAATTATAATAGGAATTAAAAGAAATAAAAAAATAATAAAGAACAAAATAAAAAATAATAATAAAAAATAAAAAGTATAATTAAAACTAAAAATAAAACAGGGTTAAATTGAAACACATAATTAAAGTGCAAGCAGTTCGGACAGAGCACAGAGCTCATTCAGTAAATGCACAGCTAAACAGATGTGTTTTGAGTCTGGACAGATGTGCACAGATGTGTTTTGATGTGTCTGGATTTGAAAGTGGCTACTGTTGGAGCACATCTGATCTGTTCAGGAAGCTGGTTCCAGCTACGGCTGGCATAATAGCTGAAAGCAGACTCTCTTTGCTTTGAGTGAACCCTTGGTATTTCTAATTGACTTGATCCTGATGATCTGAGTGATCTGTTGGGTTTGTATTTAATCAGCATGTCTGCAATGTATTGAGGTCCTAGGTCATTGAGTGACTTATATACAAGTAATAGTACTTTAAACTCGATCCTAAATGTAACTGGAAGCCAGTGTAAAGACCTGAGGACTGGTGTGATATGGTCATATGTTCTGGTTCTGCTCAGCGTTCTGTATGAGCTGCAGCTGTCTAATGGTCTTTTTGGGAAGGCCGGTGAGAAGACCATTACAATAGTCCACCCTGCTGGTGATAAAAGCATGAACGAGTTTCTCTAAGTCTTGCCTGGAAACAAAGCATCTAATTCTTGCAATATTTTTTAGATGAGAGTAAGTTGATTTAGTTATTGCTTTGACATGACGACTGAAACTCAGGTCTGACTCCAAAATCACACCAAGATTCCTGACTTGATTTTTTGATTTTAGACCTTTAGCCTCAAGATATGCTTTCACCTTGAGAATTTCATCTTTGTTTCCAAATGTAGTGATTTCAGTTTTGTCTTTGTTTAACTGAAGAAAGTTTTGGCACATCCAACTGTTAACTTCATCGATGCATTTACATATGGAGTCAATGGGGCTGTAGTCATTAGGTGATCGTCAGCACAGCTGTGGTAAACCATTTTGTTATTTTTCATTATTTGGCTGAGTCACCTAAAGGATTATTAGGAACACCTGTTCAATTTCTCATTAATGCAATTATCTAATCAACCAATCACATGGCAGTTGCTTCAATGCATTTAGGGGTGTGGTCCTGGTCCAGACAATCTCCTGAACTCCAAACTGAATGTCAGAATGGGAAAGAAAGGGGATTTAAGCAATTTTGAGCGTGGCATGGTTGTTGGTGCCAGACGGGCCGGTCTGAGTATTTCACAATCTGCTCAGTTACTGGGATTTTCACGCACAACCATTTCTAGGGTTTACAAAGAATGGTGTGAAAAGGGAAAAACATCCAGTATGCGGCAGTCCTGTGGGCGAAAATGCCTTGTTGATGCTAGAGGTCAGAGGAGAATGGGCCGACTGATTCAAGCTGATAGAAGAGCAACTTTGACTGAAATAACCACTCGTTACAACCGAGGTATGCAGCAAAGCATTTGTGAAGCCACAACACACACAACCTTGAGGCGGATGGGCTACAACAGCAGAAGACCCCACCGGGTACCACTCATCTCCACTACAAATAGGAAAAAGAGGCTACAATTTGCACCAGCTCACCAAAATTGAACAATTGAAGACTGGAAAAATGTTGCCTGGTCTGATGAGTCTCGATTTCTGTTGAGACATTCAGATGGTAGAGTCAGAATTTGGCGTAAACAGAATGAGAACATGGATCCATCATGCCTTGTTACCACTGTGCAGGCTGGTGGTGGTGGTGTAATGGTGTGGGGGATGTTTTCTTGGCACACTTTAGGCCCCTTAGTGCCAGTTGGGCATGGTTTAAATGCCACAGCCTACCTGAGCATTGTTTCTGACCATGTCCATCCCTTTATGACCACCATGTGCCCATCCTCTGATGGCTACTTCCAGCAGGATAATGCACCATGTCACAAAGCTCCAATCATTTCAAATTGGTTTCTTGAACATGACAATGAGTTCACTGGACTAAAATGGCCCCCACAGTCACCAGATCTCAACCCAATAGAGCATCTTTGGGATGTGGTGGAACGGGAGCTTCGTGTCCTGGATGTGCATCCCACAAATCTCCATCAACTGCAAGATGCTATCCTATCAATATGGGCCAACATTTCTAAAGAATGCTTTCAGCACCTTGTTGAATCAATGCCACGTAGAATTAAGGCAGTTCTGAAGGCGAAAGGGGGTCAAACACAGTATTAGTGTGCTGTTCCTAATAATCCTTTAGGGGAGTGTATAAACTAGCACAATTTCACACAAAGATCTCACCAACACTGCCTCCATCAAAGTGCTTGAGTAGCATCTGCGCTCTGAGACGAGCGTCAGGAGGAAGAGCGTCGCTCTGCAGGAGACTCGGATACAAACATCCAGCTATGACCTGAAACAAGTCCACATGAAACACCATTCACTGCACATGCACTTCTGTGACGGGCTTCAGACGGGGATTAATTACATATTAATGAAAGATTAGCATTCACTGATGAATCATTCACAATGTAAGAAAGTGAATAGAGTCAGTGTTCACGATTATAACGGGACGTTCTGCTCTTCCAAAAGTGCAGGACACATTATGCTCATCTGCAGTTTAGTCTGTATGTTCAATATATCACTTATTTAAGCAACAATTAACAAAACTTCAGACCTGTCTAACAAAGGTTATGGGCTTCACTCCAGCGCTGTGAGCGTCTCCAGAGCTCAGATCCAGAACTCCAGTGAAGCACCCGCTCATGCTCATCCTCTGAGAAAGGACAGATGATAAAAACATAATGAGCTGCTCTTCACATTCACTCTATAGATGTATAGTCTGTTTACTTCCTCAGTTCTGCTATTAAAACTAATAAATAAAATGCATTAATTAATTAATAATAAATATTATAAAATACTGTATTATATCTCATTTTAATATATTTTATAATATTTTAATGATTATTATTATTATTATTAATTTAATTTTGGGAGAAACATCTGCGACAGAGGAAGCATACACTCTAAAAAATGCTGGGTTAAAAACAACCCAAGTTGGGTTGAAAATGGACTTATACGAGGATTAGCATGCACTGATGAATCATTAACCCAGCGATTGGGTTGTTTTATCCCAGCCATTGGGTTGTTTTATCCCAGCGATTGGATTGTTTTAACCCAGCCATTGGGTTGTTTTAACCCAGCGTTTGGGTTGTTTTAACCCAGCCATTGGGTTGTTTTATCCCAGCGATTGGATTGTTTCAACGCAGCGATTGGGTTGTTTTAACCCAGCGTTTGGGTTGTTTTATCCCAGCCATTGGGTTGTTTTATCCCAGCGATTGGATTGTTTTAACCCAGCCATTGGGTTGTTTTAACCCAGCGTTTGGGTTGTTTTATCCCAGCCATTGGGTTGTTTTATCCCAGCGATTGGATTGTTTCAACGCAGCGATTGGGTTGTTTTAACCCAGCGATTGGGTTGTTTTAACCCAGCGATTGGATTGTTTTAACCCAGCCATTGGGTTGTTTTATCCCAGCGATTGGATTGTTTTAACCCAGCCATTGGGTTGTTTTATCCCAGCGATTGGATTGTTTTAACCCAACGATTGGGTTGTTTTAACCCAGACATACATTTTCTTTCTCCCAGTATTTCTCTTTAACAATTCCCATAGCTGTCACAAAACCAAACAGAAATAAAGACAATAAATACACCCCATATAATTAAATATTTTTACATCTCCACAAGAATAAACTTTTCACATATTATAATCATGCACTTTTAACTACTACACCTAATAAATATAATTTATTGTTAAGATAATGAACCCTTTTATGCAATATCAAAGAGTGTTATAATGTGTTATGTTTATGTTAACAAACTGAACTTTATTGTAAAGTGTTGCTGATTTTACTGTCTCTCTTTACATTCTTTCTCAGTTAAAATCATGATAATATTTGTATATGACCTGTTTAATGGCGCGTGTCTCTTCCTCAGCTGATGGGGGTCTGGTGTTCTTCTTCAGATCTGACATGTCTTTGAATGTCTTCTGGTAAACAGCTGAGTTTGAGTCCCTCCTTTAATATATGACTGCATTAACTTACAGCACACGGACATGAGTTCAGTCAAAGTCAGAGTCATTTCACTGGCGGCCATCTTTGAAACGCTCTCGTGCAAGTGCAGCTCCGTCTCTTTGAATGAGCAAACATTGAATTCTCCAAAACTGTTTGTAAAGCTTACGATTAAATTTCATATTTGAAATCACCAATGAATCTCTCTCTCACACACAATCTCACTCACGCACGCACGCACGCACACACACACACACACACACACTCACTCACTCACACACACTCTCTCCCTCTCTCTCTCTCTCACACACCAATCTGACAACAACTGTCTCATAAATTTAGTTTCCAAACGCTCAAATCATGACAAAAAACCTGTATATTTCAGCCTGGATGAAACTAACGCGCATGCGCAGTCCTAAACATTTGCACAGAAGTTGCTCACAAAATCGAGTAAAACAGTCACATAAAAAATATCTTTATTAGTTTGGAAACAAGTACAATATACACAATCACACACTCTTAAAATGTTTTTTTTTTCTGCAGCAATGCCATAAAATAATAATTTTTGCTTTCCTGTTTTTTTAAAATAACTTTTTTTTCTTAGTGTGAGGAACATTTAAAAAAATGTACGTTTCATGAACGTTAAAGGTTCTTCATGGACTCATCATTGCCAGTAAAGAAGCTTTATTCTGCGCGTGTGTGTGTGTTATGTTCAGGAGTGTGTGTGTGTCTGTGTTGTGTTCAGGAGTGTGTGTACTGGACTGTGGTTGTCTTGTGGTTCATCTTGTGGTTTTGTTGGGACACTGGACCTTGTAGCCGACTCTGTATGCCTGCAGATACACACGCGCCTGATTTATCCTGCAACCACAGAAAACAACACACGAGAGTGAGCGCAGTGCAGCGAAGACAAGCGTGATGACTGTGACATGTATTGATTAAACCAATAATAAGCAATGTTGACACGTGTTACATTAATATCCTCCCCTAAAGGATTATTAGGAACAGCATACTAATACTGTGTTTGACCCCCTTTCGCCTTCAGAACTGCCTTAATTCTACGTGGCATTGATTCAACAAGGTGCTGAAAGCATTCTTTAGAAATGTTGGCCCATATTGATAGGATAGCATCTTGCAGTTGATGGAGATTTGTGGGATGCACATCCAGGGCACGAAGCTCCCGTTCCACCACATCCCAAAGATGCTCTATTGGGTTGAGATCTGGTGACTGTGGGGGCCATTTTAGTACAGTGAACTCATTGTCATGTTCAAGAAACCAATTTGAAATGATTGGAGCTTTGTGACATGGTGCATTATCCTGCTGGAAGTAGCCATCAGAGGATGGGTACATGGTGGTCATAAAGGGATGGACATGGTCAGAAACAATGCTCAGGTAGGCCGTGGCATTTAAACCATGCCCAATTGGCACTAAGGGGCCTAAAGTGTGCCAAGAAAACATCCCCCACACCATTACACCACCACCACCAGCCTGCACAGTGGTAACAAGGCATGATGGATCCATGTTCTCGTTCTGTTTACGCCAAATTCTGACTCTAGCATCTGAATGTCTCAACAGAAATCCAGACTCATCAGACCAGGCAACATTTTTCCAGTCTTCAAATGTCCAATTTTGGTGAGCTCGTGCAAATTGTAGCCTCTTTTTCCTATTTGTGGTGGAGATGAGTGGTACCCGGTGGGGTCTTCTGCTGTTGTAGCCCATCCGCCTCAAGGTTGTGCGTGTTGTGGCTTCACAAATGCTTTGCTGCATACCTCGGTTGTAACGAGTGGTTATTTCAGTCAAAGTTGCTCTTCTATCAGCTTAAATCAGTCGGCCCATTCTCCTCTGACCTCTAGCATCAACAAGGCATTTTCACCCACAGGACTGCCGCATACTGGATGTTTTTCCCTTTTCACACCATTCTTTGTAAACCCTAGAAATGGTTGTGCGTGAAAATCCCAGTAACTGAGCAGATTGTGAAATACTCAGACCGGCCCATCTGGCACCAACAACCATGCCACGCTCAAAATTGCTTAAATCCCCTTTCTTTCCCATTCCGACATTCAGTTTGGAGTTCAGGAGATTGTCTGGACCAGGACCACACCCCTAAATGCATTGAAGCAACTACCATGTGATTGGTTGATTAGATAATTGCATTCATGAGAAATTGAACAGGTGTTCCTAATAATCCTTTAGGTGAGTGTAGTGTAGGTCCTCTTTAATGGAAAAGTTGATTTCTGACTGTAATTTAGCCTTTGCTCATCAGTGAGAGTATGTGTGTGTGTGTGTGTCTGACCTGTATTTAGTACAGAGTTGGACGCCCAGGGGTCCGCAACGGTCCACGTAACTCTCCCGAAAGCCTTTCCGTACCGCGCGGGCCATACTGACCACCGTAGTCACGACAGGACACGTGCTGAAACCCAAGAGGACAGGATGGTGGGACGATGTACGAGTACTGTGTGTATATGTGTGTGTGTGTGTGTGTGTGTTCTCTTACAGTCTCTCACAGCGTATGCCGCTCGTCCCCGTCGGGCACACACAGGTGTTCAGAGGGCCACAGGCAGCACCATGTTGGCAGGGAGGAACACACGGCGTAGTGACAGCTACACACACACACACACACACACACACACACACACACACACACATTAGCACAAACTGTAGAATGATGTTCACTGAACATAAACAGCACAGGATGAACAGAAGAATCACTGCGAACTTAACAGAACAGAAATTTTTCATTAAAATAATAACTTATGCCATTGCGGATTAATTCATGAATGATGTCCTGATAATAAACAATGCCATATATGAATTATATCAGTAATTACTGAATGATTAAAGCTGCAGTCCTTCAGTTTTGCCTCTCTGTCGCCATCTCTGTTTGAATCCTGCATGTGCAGTTATTTGTTGAATTATCATCTTTACATGTGTTGTGCATCGGCAGCTCCTCAGCGCGGATGAAGCGAATGTTTTGAGGAGTGTGTGTGGCTGTCAGTCCTTCACCACACCGGTGTGGATACTATACTTCACAATCACAGATTCTACGTCGTGGAGGTATGATCCAAAATAAGTTTTCATCGGCAAATGTCATCCGAACAAGTAACGTGTGCCACTTTTGTTCTGACCGACTGAGAAAAAAAAAGCATTACAATAAATCGTGCTACCAACGTGATTAAATCTAACGATCGCTTAGCTCACATCACATCAAACCGTGCAAATTATTAGGCGCCAAGCAACGGAGGCTCCTATTGAAACCGTTAGATTTCTAATTATTATTCTGCACTTGAAGTCTATGGCAGCCCATAGAACCGTTTGCGGGAAAGTTATGAAATTTGGCACACAGATAGAAGACTGGCCCAACATTAACCACACCAATTTTGGAGTCTCTAAAACAATCCCTCTAGCACCACCACCTGTCCAAAGTTTGACTCATGTTTACGGTAATAACTTTTGAACCATAAGGGATAGAGACTAAATAATTGTTTCCTCTGATTCCTTGGAAAAAACATTTTCCTAAAAATCTACTTTTTCAAACTCCTCCAAGGCCGTTGCTCTGTTTTCACAAAAATTTTACCAGATCATCTTCAGACCATGCTGACAAAAAGTTATGGAATTCAAGTTGACTCGTCAAATTGTTTTTCGATAAACGCGCAAACAAATTTTACATAGCACTTGCGAAAACACACTTAAGCCTATATCTCCACAACGCTTTATCGTATTCAAACCAAATTTGGTACATGTCATCACAAGCATGACCTGAGTCAACATGCAGCGTTTCGGCGCAGCGCCACCTACTGGTCCGGAGATTAAAAAATGGCTATTTTGGCTTATAACTTCTGAACCGTCCAAAAATTATAAAAGTGGTCTCTTTACATTC
>CM042256.1:47161369-47171369 GCA_023566225.1 Romanogobio albipinnatus
TGTATCCGGTGTGTGTGTGTGTGTGTGTACCTGTACAGTTGTGTTGATCTACAGTGATTGTGTATCCGGTGTGTGTGTGTGTACCTGTACAGTTGTGTTGATCTGCAGTGATTGTGTATCTGGTGTGTGTGTGTGTACCTGTACAGTTGTGTTGATCTGCAGTGATTGTGTATCTGGTGTGTGTGTGTGTGTGTGTGTGTGTGTGTGTACCTGTACAGTTGTGTTGATCTGCAGTGATTGTGTATCCGGCGCTGCAGCGGCAGTTGTATGTTCCCAGCTGGTTTGTGCAGTTGTGTTCACAGAGTCCGTTGTCCTGAGCGCACTCGTCCACATCTGAACAACACAAACACACGAGCTCACACGAGTGATCCCTCATCAGTGACCCTCCGCTTCGGATGTAATGAATCTGGGATGAGAGTGGTGTGGATGGGCAGGCCATGTCATGCCAGAATAAAAGAATAATGAAGATTAAAGTCTCACACATCCGAGCATTCATCGAGAGAGAACAATAGAAACATGAATGGAGCACTTCTCCACGCCGTGGTCTTAGAAAACGTTTCACAAAATGGCAGTCCTTCCAGAAAAATGTGTTTTTTTTTTGTGTGATTGTTGCGGGCAAAAATTCATGATTATGCGGCATGTTTTCTTAAAAAATGCGATGGAAAATGCGGGATATTTATGTAATTTTATGCGATGAAATTGCGGGAACTTGCAAAAACTGTGGTTTGATGAAAAAGAGAAAAAAAGCACTACATCACAGAAAGTGCTGGGAATATTTAAGTTCTCATCTTGTTTTATTGAAGACCTTAATAATGAAAAAATTTACAAAACATCGAGTCAAACAAGTTCTGTAGCTTTACAAAAGGAATATGCTACAACTTCTGAAGAAATGAATAAATAACTTCCTGTTTTACAGAGCTAGCTTTACAAAACAGACATTTGAGTGCTTCCAGTGCACAAAGTGCAATCTCTTAAAGGGTTAGTTCACCCAAAAATGTAAATTCTGTCATTAATGACGTCCCCTCATGTCGTTGGACACCCGTCAGACCTCAGTTCATCTTCAGACACAAATGAAGATATTTTAGTTGAAATCCGATGGCTCAGAAAGGCCTCCATTGGCTCAATGTACACTCTCAAGACCCACAAAAGCACTAAAGACGTCGTTACAAAATCCATCTCACTACAGTGGTTCTACAATAACTTTATGAAGCGACGAGAATAGTTGTGCGCAAAAAAATAAATAAATAACGACTTATATAGTGATGACCGATTTCAAAATACAGCATCATGATGCTATGAATCAGTGAGTCGACTCACTGATTCATAACGCTTCAAACCGCTGAATCGTCTCACTGATTCATAACGCTTCAAACCGCTGAATCGACTCACTGATTCATAACGCTTCAAACCGCTGAATCGACTCACTGATTCATAACGCTTCAAACCGCTGAATCGTCTCATTGATTCATAACACTTCAAACCGCTGAATCGACTCACTGATTCATAACGCTTCAAACCGCTGAATCGTCTCATTGATTCATAATGCTTCAAACCGCTGAATCAACTCACTGATTCATAACGCTTCAAACCGCTGAATCGACTCACTGATTCATAATGCTTCAAACCGCTGAATCGACTCACTGATTCATAACGCTTCAAAGCTTCATGATGCTGTGTTTTGAAATCGGTCATCACACCGGGAAACTGCTTTGCTCTTTTGCTGTTATTTTTGTTGGCAAATGGGAGTTTGCGCTTCATCATGGTTTCACCGATATCTATGGTTTCTCCATGGGGTTTGCAGCTTTACAATGACGTTCGCATCGGGTAATTACGTCACTTCAAAACGTTCCCATGGCAACAGGGGGAAATGGCGGCTCTTGTGTGAAGTAAACAAACATTTTTCAACTTTCTGCTAATATATATGACTTTATTGCAACGAAAATGCGGGGATTATGAAATCATGCTAGCCCCGCATATTTTGCATGCGGTAATAGGCAATTTATGCGGCGAAAGTGCGGTGTATTTGAAAAAATGCAGCCCCCGCATGAATATGTGGACTTTGGCTGATTATGTGTTAAATCATGCGATCGCATAATCGCATTTTTCTGGAGGGACTGATTGCACAGTTTTAGAGATATCATCCTCAGATTTGAAATGAAGCATGACTACTCTTGTGGCTTCACTTTAATTGTGGTTATAAGTTGTTACACCACATAATATTTGTATTAGTGCTGGGCAAATTAAGGCGTTAACGCAGGCGGTTCATTTTTTCATTTTAACGCAATTAAAATATTTAACGCAATTAACGCAGCTGCGTTCGTCTTTATATACATTTTTGCTCACATTATATGATCACGCTCTTATTCATGTAAATGCTTTTAAACCATCCAAGCGCGACAAGAAACAAGAGAACGCACTGTGTGTCTGTGTGTGTGTGTGTGTGTGTGAGGCTGCATCTCAATAGTTGCGTCAGTCTCATTCACACATCGAGTTCTCTTTCGCTCTTGAACAAACAATAACAACAACACAGAGAATTTACCAAAATGCCAGTTTTGTGTAGTATTCTCATAATAGGAGTCTTAAATGAGTATAATAACGACTTAAATGAACTTGTGAGATAATGAGATGCGCGTCAGATCCACGTCATGTTCAACAGCGGCTGATCTTAAAGTGACAGTAGCACTGATGATTTCTGTCATTAATGTTCATCAACAACGGGAACAGAGAAAAGATGATTAATCTATATTTCATTTATTATTTATGCAGTTCAGAAAGGTGTTTGATAACTGTTACAGTTCTATGTCTAACAGGGAAGGCCATGGGTAAAAATAACATTTATAATAATGGGTTTATGTAAAGATTGTTTTAAGTTCTCTTAAGTTAAAAGTAGTTTTTTTAAGCCTAATAAATGTTGAGATTGGCAGCTTTCAGCTATACTGTAATGTAATGTCATTAATGTTTCATAGAGACATCAGTATCAGTGATACTGGCCTTCATTCATAAAAACATGCCATTACAATATTTAACATACACTGTCTTTAAATAGTTTCTACATTAATTTGGAGAGTAATTGAATTTATTACAATATCAAAATATTAAAAACTCCAAAAATATTAAAAACTTGCGATTAATTACAGAAAACCATGCGATTAATTAGCATTTACATGAATAAGAGCGTGATCATATAATGTAACGCTGAGCAAAAATGTATATAAAGACGAACATTTAATTGTGTTCGAAGTTAATTGTGTTAATTATTTTTAATGCGTTAAAATGAAAGAATTTACCGTCCGTGTTAACGCCTTAATTTGTAGAAAAAACACATTAGTGGACCAGAGGGAATAATGTGGAATTGTTCCCCTTTATTTTGCTTGCACAAAACAAAATCAAGCACTTTCAAGGACCTGTACCCATGTATGTTTATTTTCAAAAACTTTCCAGGGCCTTGACATTTTTTTTTTTCAGATTCACAAACTTTCAAGGATTTCAAGGACCCGTGGGAACCCTGATTTTTTTCTCTTGTACTTTAAACACTCAAAGTGTTGGCTTTCTAAATATGAATTATGAGCAGCCGCCTTTTAATTTTGTGTATGTTTTTTTATGCGCCGCTTGCCAAAATAGGGGTTTCATGGTAAGAGGTTAAAGGAACACACCACTATTTTTGAAAATAGGCTCATTTTCCGTCTCCTCTAGAGTTGAACAGTTGAGTTTTACCGTTTTCCAAACACTTCAGCCGATCTCCGGGTCTGGCAGTAGCACTTTTAACATATGGGCGTCGGAAGCAAAAAAAATGTGGGTGGGTCCTCAGAATTTTTTTACTGGAGTAGATGACAATAAGTTCAAATATACTACTTTGCTTGCTAAGCGTATAGTTCGGAAAGACAAAATTATGGAAATCGCCATACCATTGAGAGTGGCAGTAGTGTAGGGGTAAGACGCACGGCATCTAGTTTTGACACAAATCGACATGCGGTTCGAGTCCACCTTTCGCCGAGCTCAATCTTCTCCCTTTTCCCATCACATATCAGATCGGAAAGGCATTTATTTTCAATAAAAATGACGAAAATATTAGAAAAGTGGAAATAAAGCGTCTAACGTGTTTAATAATAAGTGTTTATCGATTAGGGGTAGGTAAACAGATGTGCTGAAGTAGAGACGATAAAAGTGAGTGGGTCCAATATCATTGATCGTAAAAAGTGGGTGGGTCTTGTCCCGACCACATACAATGGTTCCGACGCCCATGCTGGCATAGATCATTGAATCTGATTAGACCGTTAGCATCTCGCTCAAAAATGACCAAAGAGTTTCGATATTTAAAACTCGACTCTTCTGTAGTTACTCATCGTGTACTGAGACCAACGGAAAATGAAACGTTGTGATTTTCTCGGCCGATATGGCAGGAACTATACTCTCATTCCTGCGTAATAATAGACTCTTTTCACAGACTGATGACGTGTTTTAACAGTCATCAATATCGTAAATTTGTATCGAAAAGTATTTAATAATTTTTTTTAAATGATGTACATTTATAACACTAATACTTTGTATTATATTACTTTTGCATCAAATAATAAAAAAAACAAGTTCCCGTTGCTGTGAGGGTGTTTCTACAGCGTCTATGGTAGTGATGGTAAAAGTTAACATCTTTCTCTCTTTTCACTGCCGTTTTCAATCTCACTATTTTTTCCCTCTTTTTGAAAGTTGTAAAATCACTATTGTGGCGTTTTTCTTTAGCTATTTGAGTAAATGGGGACACAAAAATATTCTCTTATTCACAACTACAATAATTAACCCAACTTTGACGACTTCCGCTCTGAGATGTGAAAGGGGATAGATACCATAGATATACATAATAAAGGCTAGATGTCTTACGGCGGAGTCTCTAACGTCATCACCGGCGGCCATCTTGTCACAGGCAGGGCTCTGTGGTGCCTGATGTAAGGCGAGTGATCTGAACACAAATACTCTTATCTTGCTGAAATCTTGATGGATTTACAAATGGTTTGGTTTCTTACAAACGTTATTAACGTGGCTATAATTATGGATGCTTGAACAAATTATGAATAATTATTCATAAGTATGCGGTGTCATAACTACATCTCTGACGTTTATAACAAACCAAACAGTTTGAAAATCGGTAGAAAATTGAGCAAGTTATGGTTATTTAAAAAGTACACGCACCATTAAAACACAATGTTACGAGTGAGCGAGCTGACTGTGACAAGATGGCCGCCAGGTGCGGACGTCGACCTCCATTGGCCAGCAGCGCGGACGAGACATCTAGCCTTTATTATGTATATCTATGCTATCAATGATATATTGATATATACAATGAAATTACACAGCGCCTGAAAATAGGCTAACACCCGTCAACATAACCAACGCTGGGGACTATTTTCAGGCGCTGTGTAATATCACTGCGCCGCTGCACTCATGGTTTGTTGATTATTACGCAGAAATGAGAAAATAGTTCCTGCCATATCGGCCTAGACAATCACAACTTTTCATTTTCCGTTGGTCTCAGTACACGATGAGTAACTACAGAAGAGTCAAGTTTTAAATATCGAAAGTCTTTGGTCATTTTTGAGCGAGATGCTAACGGTCTAATCAGATTCAATGATCTATGCTAAGCTATGCTAAAAGTGCTACCGCCAGACCCGGAGATCGGCTGAAATGTTTGGAAAACGGTAAAACTCAATTGTTCAACTCTAGGGGAGACGGAAAATGAGCCTATTTTCAAAAATAGTGGCGTGTTCCTTTAAGAGTAATGAATAATTGATCGATAATTTAAACAAGGATCATCATCATCACAGCATTCATTCTCCATGGATCCGGGATCTGACCCACACTGACCGTAGCAGGAGTGTCCGTCTCCGCTGTATCCCTGAAGACACTGACAGAAATACGAGCCGATGATATTCCCGCAGCGAGCGTTGACGTCACAGCCGTGATCGCCGGTCAAACACTCGTTTACGTCTGCGTGAGAACATGCGTGTTAGTTCAGCATCACTGATACCCCTTTTCCACCAAAGCAGAGCCAGAGCTAGATTGGAGCCAGAGCCTAGTTCCAAATCGGTTCTTTGTGTTTCCACACCCAAAGCTCCAGCTCCGAGCCAGGAAAAGTGGTTCTTAAGTAGCACCAAAACATTGCTGGGCTAAAACAGGGCTAGAAGTAAGAACCGATTACGTCAGGCACTGGGGGCGGGGTCAACAAGACGAACACAAACTTGAGATCCGCCATTGTTGAAATAGCAGCTAATGGAGCTAACAGCTGCTGCTCGTTTGTAATCTCCGTCTATGCAAATTACGGCGAACTGCACGAATGCGTTGGATTCGCTGTGTTTTCGTTGTGTTTTGATGCCGATGTAGGATCGTAAAGCCATGTGAATCAATAGTAACGCAACATTTGCAGTGTTGATGGAAGGCTTGTTCGCAGCGGTGCTGTGCAGAGACCGATCGGCGATCGCCGTATGATAACGAGTCCAGCGAGAGCACACGACTCCTTATGCTTTTGATTCACTCATACGTTTTTTTAAATATTATACGTGGATCGGTCTGCGCAGCGCCGATGCATCTCAAACAAGCCTGGTGTGTGTGTGTTTCCCGCTAGCGTTGCTGAGAAAGATGAGACGTATACAGTGACGTAAGACCTGGCTCTGTTGTGGCTCTCTAGCCTGTGGAAACGCAAACGGTTCTTAGCAGGCTCCTCAGTTGAACCAACTATGAACTGGGACTAGCTCTAGCTCCGATCTAGCTCTAGCACTGCTTTGGTGGAAAAGGGGTATGAGATTCTCTCACCGCTCATGTGATAACGCATTAGCGAACATGAGCAATGTTTTTTTACAGCATTTATTAATGTTAGTCAATAAATATGTTCATGTTAGTTCACAGTGCATTAAAACATGTATTAGTAAATGTTGAGATTAACATTAAAGGATTAGTTCACTTTTAAATAAACTTTTGCTGATAATTTACTCGCCCCCATCTCATCCAAGATGTCCATGTCTTTCTTTCTTCAGTTGAAAAGAAATGAAGGTTTTTGATGAAAAAAAAGCGTGGTCATAGATATATAGATCGTAGATGCCTCATTTTACTGATCCGTGCCGGCGCTAATGAGGCATCTACGTATACATCTATGACCAGGCTCGTATTTGACCTCACTTAGCGGAAGTTATGGCGGAGCTCAGCGATGATCACATTCGTCTGTTATGAGGTAAAATAATAGCATAAATACTGCTCGGTTTCTCGCAGAAACTGATCGTTTGGCTAGATAAGACCCTTATTCATCGTCTGGTGTCGTTTAAAGCCCTCTGAAGCTGCACTGAAACTGTCATTTGGACCTTGAACCGTTTGGAGCCCATTGAAGTCCATTATATGGAGAAAAACCCTGGAATATTTACATCCAAAACCTTAATTTCTTTTTGACTGCAGAAAGAAAGACATGGACATCTTGGATGACATGGGGGCGAGTAAATTATCAGCAAAAGTTTATTTAAAAGTGAACTAATCCTTTAAGATTCATTGTTAGTTCATGTTAACTAATGTAGTTATCTAACGTTAACAAATAAAACCTTATTGTAAAGTGTTACACTTTAAGATTATAACTAAGATTATAATTAAACCAAGATTATTTATTAAAAGCTTGAATTCGTTTTTATATTTTCCTTTTTCTTAAAGTTTTAGTCATTTTTATTAATTTAATTTTAATTTAATTTTGTTATTTTAGTTATAAAGTTCAACAATAAATGTTTAAGTTAATATTCCAGTTATTAAAAGAACACATTCACATGTTTACGGTTCTCTGATGAGGTAAACAAATAAAATATTTAACCTTTTTTAGTATTATTTTGATTTATTTTAATTGATTTTAAATATTTTTTTTATTCTAATTGAGCATTTTATGATTGAATTAATTATAGAGTAAAAAGTAAACATTTTCTCCATAGTGTAATTGATTTTTAACGATAACTAGTACACCTTCAAAGACAGCATTACTGTGAGCTGCGAGGTTGTTAATCGACGTATTTGTTTCTGCGTCAGCCCGAATCATTTCAACTTATTTGTAAAATAATCCTGTCTAACAGTGGAATTCATGGTGAAAAACTACATTACCCATGATGCTGTGCCAAAATAACTCTTTAACCCCGCCCACTCCCATGAAGCACTGCAAAATACATAATTGAGTCGGCCTCTCTACCCTCTCAAAATAATTCAATATTTCAATATTTATGCATATTTATCCATCATTTTTAAATTGATTATGCTGTTTGCAATGCTTCATGGGACCTTGTCTATGGGGTCTTGTATGGAATTCCAAAGCTGCCAATATTAAAAATAAATAAACAAATAAATGTAAGAAAAGCACAAATACATTAATAAATATATAAATAAATATACATAGAAAAGCAAAAAAAAAACACACAAATAAATAATTATTTATGTATACATTTATTTATTTCCACATTTATTAATTTCTACATTAATGTATTTCTGCATTTATTTCTACATTTCTTTGTGCGTAGGGTAATGAGGAGGGCGTGGTTTACCTCAGACATAGCAACCGAGCTCAGAGTAGTCGAGGGCGAAGCGTTGAGGCCACAGTGACACCTTGTGGTCGAAATACAAAAGTATTTATTTATACATTTTCGATTTTTTTTATGTAGAGGTAAACCACACCCCCTCATTACCCTATGCACAAAGAAATGTAGAAATAGATAAAAGAATACATAAATAAATATGGAAAAAATAAATGTATACATAAATATGGAAATAAATGTAGAAATAATAATAATAAATATTATTATTATTTTGCATATTTATTTATTTATATATGTATTTATTTCTTTTTGTTTTTTTACATTTATTTGCAGCTTTGGAATTCCATAGTCTTGTACCTTTGTGTTTTTGTCCAGTTTTCGAATACTTTTTTGCTTCAAATCAAACATTATAATGTTGTGATTCTCCTCGTAGCTGATTGGCTTGAGTCATGGCTTATAACACTCTAACAAAGTCTTTTTAAAAATCCTAATAGGAGAAATGAATGGACCAGAACCAACGCCGCTGAAAAAGTGGGCGTGCACTAATGCACTCTATTAGGCCTTGTCCCAAATGGCACACTTCATGTGCCCTTTTGGTCTTGTGGACTTAAAATGGCCGCTGCATGCACGTGTCCGTTAAGTCTACGAGACTGCAGGGTGTCCCATTTGTCATTTAAGGTCTCAGAAAGGTGCTCGCGAGCGCCCAGTTTGAGGTCGATGCGCACTCCTGCCGAGCCCGCACTGGTGCGGGTCACACAGCGGACTTCTTCCCGGCAGGCAAAGCGGCGTTACGTCGTGAAAGTACGGACTCGGAGGAAGACCGTGAGGGTTTAGGGTGCCATTTGGGACAGGGCCTTAGTACCCCACAAACCCTGCATCAGACTGGGATGTCATGTCACTCACCTGTGCAGTGTGTGCCGTTGCCACGGTAACCACGCTGACACACACACCTGTAACTGCCCATGGTGTTCTGACACTCCCCTCGACCGACACACACACGCTGCTCCTCCACACACTCATCCACATCTGCACAGGAGCACATCCACAGCTGAAATCTGACTTGAGTTACATTCTCTTAAAGGATTCACTAGCCAATCAGAACGTCTGAAAAGAGGCGAGGAGAACAAACACTGACAGACTCAACTACCTCCACATATAAGAAAACCTCGGCACTGGCCACCTGAGAGACAGACAGAAGCTGGTTAACAGCAGCCAAAGCTTGAACACACACACACACACACACACACACAGGCTCAATGATGAGACATGCAGTACGACCAAATGACATTCATACTATATAACATACTTTTTCGCCACAGACACAGAGCAAATGATCAGCAGCGCAAGACATACAGGTTAATACATGAACACACACGCACCGACACACGTGGCCCGGTCCTCTCTGAATCCAGCCTGACACACACACGTGTAGCTTCCTTCTGTATTCACACACACGTTACCCA